>JBBGZY010000187.1:8590000-8785378 GCA_037952925.1 Lithobates clamitans
GTCTGTGTGTTCTTTGGGATCTCTTTGTCCTCCATCAAGCCCAGTAAGCACGCCCTGGCCTCCAACCTCAACGAAGTCCCAGACACAAAGTTTATCTTTTCCACAATCCTTTTCCAATATCTATGGAGCTTGGGGCAATGCCAGAACATATGAATCAAATCTCCATTCACCCCACCACATCTTTGACACTTCGCATCAGGCTTCTTACCAAACCTAAACAACTTCAGTGGTGTGTAATATGACCTATAGGACAAATAAAAATGAGAAACCACTTGTGAGGGGGAAAGGGTGGTCCTGGGCCCCAGAGACAGAACATACTCCCATTGATCATCAGATAATGGTCCAAAGTCTGCCTCCCATTTAATCCTGCTTTTATTTTCCACCACACCCTCCTGAGCTGATACATTCAAGCTACCATATATGTCAGAGATTAGGCCTTTCGTAGAGACGGCATTGATCAACTTTCTCAAAGAGGTAATTTCACACCACACTGGTGCTTTCCCACCAAATTGTGCCTCTAAGGTATGCCTAATTTGCAAGTACCTGTAAAATGACCTATTGGAGATCGTATATTCTTCCACCAACTATTGAAATGATATTAACCTCCCTGCCTTATATAACTGTATCAAACATTGAATACCCTGACGGTCTTAGCCCAATATTTTTTTGACATGTACCCAAGCTTTAACCATCATCTGGGTGGTAGGACATTTGGTGCCAAATGAATCTGCCTCCATCGCCTCTACAATTGTGTCATGTCTGGTGACATTCAGCAAAATATTACAGCCTGCACCTTTTCCCCCTAGTCTATTACTGCCCCTCACATGCTGCATTTGGGATGCTAAAAAATAGCATAGTGGGTCCGGCACAGCCATGCCACCCTTCACTCCCGGTCGTCGCAACGTCTGCAAACTGATCCTTGCCGCCCCGTTTTTCCAGATTACTTCTCTAAACACACTATCCAATTTTTTAAACCAGTGCTTGGGGGGGCGTGGCCGAGACATGGAACAGAGCGGACGTGTGTGAGCTGAGCTCCGTCTGACCCGCTCCATACATCGCTCTTTGCAGCAGCGCAAATTGACCCAGACACCGGCTCTGTGAGATGCCGACACGGAGGAAGCCATCCCCGCAGCCCCGGAGAACCCCACGGCTTCGTTCCAGCTCTCTTGAAGCCTTTTTCTGCGGGGGAAGACGGTCGGGAGCAGAATCCAAGATGGCGCCGGGTGAGTCTTCACAGGCCGCACATGCGGCATCCCCAGCCATGTCGCCGCGCCATCCACCGGCATCCCCCCTTCTCCCATCCTCTCCAGACTCCAGAGGAAGCCCGTTCAGTAGCCCGGGTAGGAGAGATGCAGGGAAGAACCATACCCCACCGCACGCTTTCCCGGCCAGACCTGCCGCCTCCCCCTCCCCCAGCTCTGGACTCTCTCAACACATAGCCCCAGGACTCAGAGGCCCGCACATAGCCCAAGATGACGGCGACCTCAGGTCCCATATCCTTGCCCTTCCTACCTGGGCAGACCTTGAAGGATTCATGGCCCGCATGGAGAAGGCCTTTAGAAAGGACATTGAGGATTTACAAGCTGACACTGCCCACATAGGAGGCAGGGTGGAGGCCCTGGAGGCGACAGTGGAGGACATTAACCCTTCCCTACAGGCTTTACAAGCACACAGTAAAATGCAGGATCAACGGATTGACTCTCTGCTCGATCAACTTGATGATGTGGAGAATAGAAGTCGCAGGGTCAATATTCGTATTAGAGGTCTGCCAGAAGCCACAGGCCCTAGGGACATAATCCCCTCACTTCAGGGGCTGTTCACCCAGATTCTGGGGAGAGAAGCTCCCGACCATATAGAGATCGATCGTGCACACAGGGCCCTTAGACCTCCCTCAGAAGACCCTGATAAACCACGTGACATTATCTGCAAACTGCATAAGTATACTGTGAAGGAGCGCATCATGTTTCATGTTAGAGGTATGCGCCATGTGGACTTTGATGGAGCACAAGTGTCCTTATTTCCGGACTTATCCAGACGCACGCTGATGCAGCGCAGGGCCTTGAAGCCTCTGCTGGCAGTCCTGCAGGAAGCACACTTGGTATACCGCTGGGGATTCCCCTTCAGCCTTTCCATCACAAAGGATGGCCAACAAATCACTTTGCGGAACAAGTCAGATCTTCCTCATTTCCTCTCACGCCTTGGTCTCCCCCCTGTGGACATACCTGATTGGCGCATTTCCTCTGCAGTCCCACTTCCAGCCCGTCAGGAACCTTGGCAGCAAGCCCGCCGCAGACGACGCAATAAACCCCGGAATGGACAAGCTGCTGCAGCGGAGCAAGATCCTCCTTCTTCCCCGGCCGTACGTTGAGGTGGAGGAATGACTTTGGAAGCTTCAACTTTCTACCTACAGGACTGGCGCTATGTCCATGTTTTGGTTCTACATTCTGCTAGTTCAATTTTTGCTGTTGCAGACAATTCTCACATGCATCTGACTTTCAGAGGTGCTCACATAGAGGAGCGGGTCCCCTCAGTCGGGGCTCCTGTTTAGTGACTCTCCACTTTCCCCCCATAGGTAAACTCATGAGAGTTACATTCCTGGTAGAAGGAAATGCACGACGCAGTGATCGCCTGCATTTTGTGGTGCCACTAGGCCGGCGGGCGATCTCGGTGCCGTTGCACCTAGAGGTTACTAAATGCCCACAGGGTATTACGTTTTTTGTTTTCTTGATGTTTCTAATTTTTCTCCCAATGCTTTCCCCTCCCCTTTTTTTATTGTTTTTCTCCCTAAGGTTTTATGATGATGTCTATGGAAGGGTTATCTATCTATTGCATGGGTTATACTCATTTGCTTTTCTTATTAGCATTTTAGATTTGCTGGACCGTATGCCGTGGCTCTCTCCTCGCCCTCTTTGCGTCCTCCAGGGGACCCTATGGATAACCAGCAATGGCTGATCTGAAAATCGTGTCATACAACGTACGGGGCCTGAGTTCTCCATCCAAACGCAGTAAGTTGTGGCTTGAGACAAAGAGATCTGGTGCACATATCTTATCATTACAGGAAACTCATTTCAGAGCTGACTCAGTCCCTCGCCTTCCCACACACATATACAATCAATGGTTCCTCAGCAATTCACCCAAATCTAAATCAGGTGGGGTCGCGGTGGCGATCCATAAAAATTGCCCTTTCATCACCACTGACCACCGTGTAGATCCCGAAGGCAGATTTGTATTTCTGAAAGGCACTATATACAATCAAAAATTTACAATCGTGGCGCTGTACGCTCCCAATTCCAGGCAGCTGGATTTTTTGGAGAGGGTCCTAGATTCCCTTTCCGAATTTCGCGAGGGGCATCTCATTGTGGGAGGGGACTTCAATGTGTGCCCCGACCCGCAGTTAGATACCTCTTCAGGCCACTCTACACACTCATTTGCGTTTATTAAGCGTTTTCGTAAAACCTTACACGCTAGTCATCTGATCGACTGCTGGAGAGTGACACATCCTACTACAAAAGATTTCAGCTACTATTCCGCTACACATAAAGTGTACACGCGGATAGACCTTCTATTGGTAGATCAACGCCTTTTGGAATCGCTCTCTGGCTCGTCAATCGGATCTATGACGATTTCCGATCATGCACCCATTTCCATCTCCCTGGCACCTTTGTCCTCAGAGGCTCGCCAATGGACTTGGCGCCTGAACGAAAACCTATTAGATGATGCAGTAGTGCTAGCTCAGGTGACAGAAGCTATCTCTCTGTATTTCAAAGAAAACGCGACGGGAGAAACTGGGGTAGCGTATGTTTGGGAGGGACATAAAGCTGTGATAAGAGGTGAATTTATTGCCCAAGGAGCTAGGCTCAAAAAGGCTCGCTGTGGGGAACTTCAATCCTTGCTGACACAATTGCGTACAGCAGAACTCAAACACAAAAGACAATTGACCCCTCTTTTATACGAGAAATTAACTGCCCTCAGGGCACAACTCTCAGACCTACTAGAAAAACGAACCCGTGACAGACTCCGGTACGTCTCACATAAATTCTATGAGTTTGGTAATAAGTGTGGCAGACTACTAGCCAGGGCCCTGAAACGACAACGCACATCTGGACATGTCCATAAAATTCAAACGCCCTCGGGAACCCAAACTGTACTATCCTCTAAAATTGCAGATGCCTTTCGCGATTACTATGCCCAACTCTATCAACTCCCAACCACACTTGCAGGACATACGCCCTCTCAGAAGGCGGACTGTATCGCGCAATACTTGGAGGAGGCACTCACACCACAAATATCGCAACAAATCAGTGCTCAGCTTGATAGGCCTATAGCGGTAGAGGAAATAGAAGCAATCATTAAGGATCTCCCGCAAGGGAAAAGCCCTGGTCCTGATGGACTAACAAACGCGTACTATCGCAAATTCTCTCACCTCTTGGCCGCCCGAATGTGCACATATTTCAATGCTTTAGCTTCGGGCACCACCCTCCCGAGGGATGCGTTGATGGCGCACATCACCGTCCTTCCAAAGGAGGGCAAAGATCCCTCCATCCCTAGCAGTTATAGGCCGATTTCATTGCTGAACACTGATATCAAGATTTTCGCGAAAGTGCTGGCTAATCGCCTCAAGCCTATCCTCCCGTCGGTGATTCATACAGATCAAACGGGTTTTATAACGGGTAGGGAGGCTAGGGACAATTCCAATCGAGCCATACAATTGATACACTGGGCGAACCTGCGACGGCCCAGTGCACCCTGTCTTCTCTTATCCACGGATGCTGAGAAGGCCTTGGACAGGGTGGACTGGGCCTATCTGCAAGCGGTGCTCTCTCGATTGGGCTTGGGCAGCAATATGCTCCAATGGATAGGGTCATTATACAGTTCCCCCGAAGCGCGGGTTAAAGTAAATGGAACGCTTTCCAATCCCTTTCCTATTCGAAACGGTACACGGCAGGGGTGCCCTCTGTCCCCCCTGATTTTTGCCCTCACTCTAGAACCACTACTCAACATAATCAGAGCAAATCCTAATATAAAGGGGCTCACGGTGGGATCGACAGAGCATAAATTATCGGCTTACGCAGATGACGTTCTTTTCTATGTTACAGACCCACTGATCTCCCTACCTAACATCATGTCTGAATTAAAAAGATTCTGTTCGTTATCAAATTTCAAAATTAATTATAGCAAGTCCGAGATTCTCCCCCTCAATGTTCCTCATGCAATGCGCTCCCAACTACAGGCCTCCTTCTCTTTCACATGGTGCTGCTCTTCCTTAAAATACCTGGGGATTCACCTCCCAGCTGATATAACACAACTTTACTCATGCAATTTTGCACCATTACTCGCAACTATCAAAACTGATTTAACTAGGTGGGATCGCACTTCCTTTTCGTGGATGGGGCGGGTCAGCATACTGAAAATGAATGTACTGCCACGAATTTTGTTTTTTCTTCAGATGATACCTATTGCTCTGCCCAGATCTCTTTTCTCGACCTTCAACAGCCTATTTGTCAAATTTATTTGGCAGGGTCATGTACCCCGCTTAGCTCTCCGTACTCTACAACGCCCTAAAAGTATGGGAGGATTGGGAGTGCCCTCTGTCCGCAAATATTATGAGGCAGTGGCTCTGCAGAGAGTTCTCGACTGGCACCACCACACCTCTACCAAGGCTTGGGTTCCTCTCGAGAAGTTTCTGGCGGGGCGCAACTTGTCTCATGCCCCCTGGCTCCCGCGTGAGAACAGAGGTCTCTCGAGCTTTGTTTCCCCGATCACTATACATGTATTGAGATTGTGGGATACCATTAACTCAAAGGAGCGGCTGTCACAGCCAACATCCCCGCTTGCACCGCTAGGAGGCTTTCCCTGGTTTACTCCAGGGGAACACCTTTCCTATCTCCGCAACTGGACCAGTGATGGGGAGGTTCGCTGTGGACGGTTTGTTCATGAACAAGGTATGGTGTCCTTGGACTGGCTCCGATCCCAGTTTGGTAGCTTTCCTATGGATGGATGGCGATATAGGCAACTACAGCATTTCATTAAGAGCCTACCTCTTCCTGTGCGACCCCCCTCATCACTAACCCCCTTCGAAAAACTATGTAAATCTGAGGGCCCCGTATCTCACGCCATCTCCTTGCTTTATGCGATGCTGCAGTCTGCAGAATCTCAGAACAAACCTACATACATTAGGGAATGGGAGAGAGACCTGGGACACACATTTACTGAGGTCCAATTGAATAACCTTTATCGGCTCACTCATAAAAGCTCAATAGATACCAAAACGCAGGAAAATTGTTTCAAACTACTAACCCGATGGTATAAGGTACCAACGAAATTGGCGAAAATATATCCGACTTCTTCAGCGGCATGTTGGAGGGGCTGCGGGCTTAGGGGCACTTTCCTACATATCTGGTGGGAGTGCCCGAGGCTCCGACCCTTCTGGCTAGATGTTAGAGCCCAGATAAAGGTTATCCTAGATGTGGATTTACCGGACTCCCCCATGGAGTTCTTACTGCATGTGCCATCCACCCCACTAAGTCAGTACCGGAAGTCGATACTCCCACACCTCTTAAATGCTGCACGGCGTTTGATTCCTGTTCACTGGAAATCTACCCATGTTCCGGGACGAACTGAGTGGATGGGCCTGGTTGACTCGGTTATGGCAGCGGAGGAGTGGATGGCAAAATGTAAAGATAGGTTCGATAAATTTTACGCAATCTGGGCGACATGGACACATTATAAGTCTAAGGATACGGTAACTCCCCTTCAGGCTTCCCCCGGAGCTGCTTCCAGTGGGCCAGACATTGCTGGAGTTGCTCCTTAAACAACTTTAGATGACGAGAGCCACGGCGTACTTAATTTAACCCCCAAGATCTACATAATGATAATGATATTGCACTTTTATTTCACACAGTTATGCTAGCCATTAGACGGATGTGTCAGTGATTATTAGATACACCCATCATACTTCCTCCACAATTTTCTCCCTATTTTTTACCCCCCCTTTCCAACCCCCCTCTTTTTCTGGTTCGGGTCTAATTTTTGGACACTAATAGGATGTTGTTTACTTGACAAGGTTACTGTTGGCCTGCTTAGATGTAGTGGTGGTCTCAACCTTAGACTCCACCTTTATTACGATGGTGGACACAGGATGAAGAAGTGATAAGTATCTCAGGATACACTTACGTCAAGGTCTTAGTAAATGTTTGCACTAGATGTTCCTTTCACTCTTTAAAGCACATCCTTTTAATATGTGTGGTTTTGTATACTTTTATGGTACTACACTACTGACTATTTTTTTTTTTTTTTTTTCCTATACCCCCTGTACTATTATTTGTTATATTTGTTATATCTGAAAATAATATATAATAAAGATTATATAAAAAAAAAACCAGTGCTTGGGAATCCATACTGGGGAATTGTGTAAAATATATAAAATTTGGGGCAGCCAGACCATCTTGATCAAGTTGCAGTGCCCGGCGACCGAGAGAGTCAAACGACCCCAAACCCGACATTTCTGCTTCAGTTTTTTCATAAGTGGAACCAAATTACCAGTTATGAATTGTCCTGGATCTCTTGTTATATTGATACCCAGATATTTTATTTGACTGACTACTTTAATTTGGGATAATTAGTCTGGGAGAGGTACAGTAAGCCGGTCTATTGGCAAAATCACTAATTTTTCCCAATTAATTGATAACCCAGAGAAAAGGTCAAATTCCTCAACTATCCCCATGGCTGTCTGCAAGGAATCCTGTGTATCCACCAGGAACAACAAAATGTCATCCGCATACATAGCCACTTTCTCCTCCCCTCTCTTTCTTTTAAACCCCTGTACCCCCTGCGCCATCCTCAAAGCTATAGCCAGGGGCTCCATTGCCAGGGCGAAGAGCAGGGGTGACAAGGGGCACCCCTGGCATTTTAGTTTTAGTCCCATTTTAGTCTTCTGCAATTGTTTTAGTTTTAGTTGTATTTAGTCGACTAAATCTCCAGTACATTTTAGTCGACTAAAATGTCCTACGTTTTAGTTGACTAAAATCTCCAGTACATTTCAGTAATTGCAATTTAGTTTTAGTCATAGTCTTTTGACTAAAATGGCTTTTAGTTTTAGTCGTATTTTAGTCATCTAAATTGTTTTAGTTTTAGTCGTATTTTAGTCAACTAAAATAGTATTCATTTAGTTGACTAAAATGTTTTGGTCATTTTAGGTGACTAAAATGGTTTAGCCGTTTTAGTCGACTAAATTAACACTGACTGAAGGGCACTGATGAGAAGGCACCGATGGGCACTGATAGGCGGCACTGCTTTCTTTACTTCACACAGTGACTGTGCTGAGGAAAGGAAATGTGTTTACATAGGATCAGCCGTGATTGGACACAGCTGATCACGTGGTAAAGGGTTGGTGTGATAAGTTTTGATAAGCCGCTCACCGAATTGGAGTCAGTTTGCCTACATGGAGATGATTTTAAGCGGGCTACCTCAGTGACGTATGCTTGGCTACAGAAAGCTAAAATGCTAGAGATAGGCTTAGAGAGAGCTGGACAACTGCATTGCAAATGGATTTATCTGAAAAGCAATGGGAGGGGGCTTGTGTGTTGTCCCACAAATGCGCCCTTAGTACCAGGACACAGGAAACAGAATATAAGCTATTGACACACTGGTATGCCACTCCTTATGAATTATATGGATGGTATCCTCAAGCTTCAGGAATTCTGCTGGTGACGTGAAAGCGCTAATGGTAGACTCCTGCACATATAGTGGCAATGCCCTGTGTTAGCTCCCTTCTGGACTAAGGTATGAGAGCTTATTTACCAAATTACAGAAACTAGTCTTGATTTGAATGTTGCTTGGTGTCTGCTGCATATTTCCAATTTATCACTTAGGAAATACAAAAATTCTCTGTCAAAGCTATTGAATGCGGTCAATCACTTATTCCATTATTTTGGAAATCCACCTACCTTCTATCCAGGAATGGCTTCACAGGGTCAATGCCTTGTATGATATGGAGGAAACGTTAGCTCAGGCTTATGACAGGGTTGAATGCTTTCACAAAACGTGGACCCCCTTAGATTTTCTAAGGATTTTGATTACTTAATGTTTGGTACACCCTAAAGGCTTGATACTAGAGTATCTCATTGTTCAGGGAATTTGTTATTCTTTATATATGTGGGTTCTTCTCTTACAAGGAGAAGTTGCTGTGGGCTCTTTCTTTTTCTTTCTCTTCCTCTTCTTTGCATTTCCCCTTCGCCCCATTTTCTTTTTTTTTTTTTTTTCTTTTTTTTTTTAATCATTTTGGCTTGTTATTTCTTTTGTCTTAATAATCCATAAGTGACTGCTTTTAAAGTTTCAGAGCCTTTATTGATGCTAAAAACTTACTCTTTATATTTAGCCAATCATCCATATTCTATTCCCAAGAGAACTTCAGTCCGCAAGGACTACATTGTTATAGTGTAGCAATATTTCTTGGTATATCTTTTAATGGCGCATTCAATGACTTTTGTGATTTTGCTTTACATTGTTGTATATGCTGAACAATCTAGTTCAGGATATGACTATGGATAACTTTTACGCCTTATACTGTTAAATAAACTTGATAAGGGGAAAAAAATTATTGCAAGGCCTTGCATCCCACACACACTATGTATCACATAATATACCAGAGGTTTTAAAAAATAATTTCGACATCATTTCAACCAAACCTAGAAGAAATTTTCAATGAGTGTTAGTCAGCTTTATTGTGTAAGTGCATATATTTCAATATCTCTAATGGGACATTTATTCACTTTGAATGCTCTACAAAAGTGAAACATACCCTGGCACAGGACTCTGTGAAGGGTTTTAATTGTTTTTAAAGCATATCTGCAGTTAAAATGTAAAATCATATATGGTATTCATTTCCACATTGTATTTCAGATATTTCTAGCCTACTCATATAAATCTGAAATTTGTAAACTTACTTTTTGAAGCTCCCCACACACTTACTTCCTTGAATTCTGTGACCCATATTCACTATGCCCTATGAGTAGGCAGTGCTGTGTCACACATTTCACAGAGCCTGCCTTCTGAACTACAGAGATGCTGAGAGGAGAAGTTTAAGGAGGCGGAGTCAGTACAGGAATCACTGATTTAAGACAGCAAGGTACCATGGGAAATGTAGTTGAAAATACAAAGTGTTTTTACATATCTATATAATTTTGTTGATATTAATGGGTTAATATACTAGAGGCAAAATAGGCTGTTCACTTTGCAAGGGAAGTTACACTTTACAGGGGAATTTGCCCCAGAACTCAGTGAATGTGATGGGTTTTCACATTGCCAAAAATACCCAACCACATGCAAGAAAAATAAAAGAAAACAGTATTTTTGCTTGCGCATGATTGTATAATGGAACTCAACAGAGCTTCAACCCCTATAAGTCTACAAACTACTGAAGGTTCTGGTGTGAGGTGTGCTTAGTGTGAGACCGATAGTATCCAAAGTTTTAAGAATATACATAGCCCTTGTATTGTATTTAGAAAATATTAGATTTGTCTTAATGTCAGCTATAAATTGTAAATTTAGACATTTTTGTATGATTTGGATAGAGTGTGGGGTTTTAGAGAGCCCTTGTTAATCTATGCTAGGCCCGCTTAGAGAGACCTTCTCTCACTTACTGACACAGTGCAACAGAAACATAGGCAACAATACTGTAAAAAGCTAACAGTAATTCTAGTCTTTCTCTACTTAAAAAAAAAAAAAATATATATATACATATATATATATATATATATATATATATATATATATATATATATATATATATATACCGTATATACTCGAGTATAAGTCGTTCCGAGTATAAGTCGAGGCCCTAATTTACCACAAAAAAAAGGAAAAAACTTATTGACCCGAGTATAAGACGAGGGTGAGAAATGCACAGCTATTGTAAGTGGAAAAGAGGGTCAACAATGCCCATTTGCAGCATCACTGTGCCCATTTGCATGCCTCACTGTTCCCATTTGCAGCCATAGGTCCCCTGAACTTCAAACTCGGTAGTTAAGGGTTCCTAGATGCCCCCTAGCTGCAGCCAAAATGTGGGGTCTCTGAACTTAAAGGGTCCCGAAATGACATTGCTGCAGATGGACACAGTTGATGGAATTTGTATCTTGGGGCCACTTAGTGCTAAGAACCCCAAATTTGGTGTGCAAACCCAGTGGAACTAGCACCATAATATTTCCAAAGCTGGGGTTACTAGCACCAAGTGGCCATGAGATACAGGGCCCCAAAAATCAGTTCAGAAAATGTCAAGCACTTTTCTGCAGCAGAAAATGACATTTTCCGAACCGGTTTTGTGGCCCCGTATCTCAGGGCCACTTGGTGGGTTTGCACACCAAATTTGGGGTTCCTAGCACCAAGTGGCCCTGAGATACGGGGCCTCAAAGTCGGTTCGGAAAATGAAATTTTTTGCTGCAGAAAAGTGCTTGACTCGAGTATAAGTCGAGGGGGGCACTTTCAGCACAAAAAAAATGTGCTAAAAAATTCTACTTATACTCGAGTATATACTGTATATATATATATATATATATATATACATATATATATATTATATATATATACACAGTGGCTTGCGAAAGTATTCGGCCCCCTTGAACTTTTCAACCTTTTGCCACATTTCAGGCTTCAAACATAAAGATATAAAATTTTTATTTTTTGTGAAGAATCACCAACAAGTGGGACACAATTGTGAAGTGGAACGAAATCTTTTGGATTTTTGAAACTTTTTTAACTAATAAAAAAATGAAAAGTGGGGCGTGCAAAATTATTCGGCCCCCTTGCGTTAATACTTTGTAGAGCCACCTTTTGGTGCGATTACAGCTGCAAGTCGCTTGGGGTATGTCTCTATCAGTTTTGCACATCGAGAGACTGAAATTCTTGCCCATTCTTCCTTGCAAAACAGCTCGAGCTCAGTGAGGTTGGATGGAGAGTGTTTGTGAACAGCAGTTTTCAGCTCTTTCCACAGATTCTCGATTGGATTCAGGTCTGGACTTTGACTTGGCCATTCTAACACCTGGATACGTTTATTTGTGAACCATTCCTTTGTAGATTTTGCTGTATGTTTGGGATCATTGTCTTGTTGGAAGATAAATCTCCGTCCCAGTTTCAGGTCTTTTGCAGACTCCAACAGGTTTTCATCCAGAATGGTCCTGTATTTGGCTGCATCCATCTTCCCCTCAATTTTAATCATCTTCCCTGTCCCTGCTGAAGAAAAGCAGGCCCAAACCATGATGCTGCCACCACCATGTTTGACAGTGGGGATGGTGTGTTGAGTGTGATGAGCTGTGTTGCTTTTACGCCAAACATATCGTTTTGCATTGTGGCCAAAAAGTTGGATTTTGGTTTCATCGGACCAGAGCACCTTCTTCCACATGTTTGGTGTGTCTCCCAGGTGGCTTGTGGCAAACTTTATACAAGACTTTTTATGAATATCTTTGAGAAATGGCTTTCTTCTTGCCACTCTTCCATAAAGGCCAGATTTGTGCAGTGTACGACTGATTGTTGTCCTATGGACAGACTCTTCCCACCTCAGCTGTAGTTCTCTGCAGTTCATCCAGAGTGATCATGGGCCTCTTGGCTGCATCTCTGATCAGTCTTCTCCTTGTCTGAGTTGAAAGTTTAGAGGGACAGCCAGGTCTTGGTAGATTTGCAATGGTCTGATACTCCTTCCATTTCAAAATGATCGCTTGCACAGTGCTCCTTGGGATGTTTAAAGCTTGGGAAATATTTTTGTATCCAAATCCGGCTTTAAACTTCTCCACAACAGTATTACGGACCTGCCATGTGTGTTCCTTGGTCTTCATGATGCTCTCTGCGCTTTCAACAGAACCCTGAGACTATCACAGAGCAGGTGCATTTATACAGAGACTTGATTACACACAGGTGGATTCTGTTTATCACCATCAGTCATTTAGGACAACATTGGATCATTCAGAGATCCTCGCTGAACTTCTGGAGTGAGTTTGCTGCACTGAAAGTAAAGGGGCCGAATAATTTTGCACGCACCACTTTTCAGTTTTTTAATTGCTAAAAAAGTTTAAAATATCCAATAGATTTCGTTCCACTTCACAATTGTGTCCCACTTGTTGGTGATTCTTCACAAAAAATTAAAATTTTATATCTTTATGTTTGAAGCCTGAAATGTGGCAAAAGGTTGAAAAGTTCAAGGGGGCCGAATACTTTCGCAAGCCACTGTATATATATATATATATATATATATATATATATATATATATATATATATATATATATATATATATATATAATCCTGGCTGTATTGCTGTTAAGGATTTTCCCTCACCTCCTTTCTGCTTGAACTGTTATCGCAAACTTAGCATATGATGCAGTAATGGCCCCTTTGGACCTACATTACTGCATGTGTTTGTGCATGTAATTTTGTTTTAGAAATGCTTTTTTTGTTCATTCATTAATAAAAGCGAGGAGGAAACATTCAGAATATGGATTTTATACACAGATTAAAAAATTCAAAACTGCATGATCCATGTGTTTTGGTGCATTTAACATACATTCAGTGAGCCTGCCTAATGTGCATTAAAACCTAATAAAAAATGCAGCATTTTTGCAAAGTGCACTAAGCTTTAGCACTTGCGTGTAACTTAGCCACAAAGGAATGAACAGAATTTTAGTTGAACTGTATTATACCAAAGAAAAACAGATAAGAATGGACCCTTATGTTTTAACATAGTATCTAATCAGCAAAAAGATCAGACAGGGAGTAACTTTAACATACAGTATACTAAAAAGGTGCACAGTTAAAAGCAACAATACAAAACAGGGTCAGGATATCAAAGAGCATGCATGCACTGCAGAATAATACAAAATAATAAGACCCTATAACAACTGGGTTTCTAGCTGAGAATCTCAAAATTAGTATAATAATTCAGAATACAAGCAGCTACTTGTGATTATCTTCACAACCAGCCAACGCTGTATCCTGGCCTAGGCCTTTGCAGGGGGGCAGCATGGAAAGAGTCCCCGCCAGGTTGCGCTACACTGTTATAGGGCGTACACACGGTCGGACTTTGTTCGGACATTCCGACAACAAAATCCTAGGATTTTTTCCGTCGGATGTTGGCTCAAACTTGTTTTGCGTACACACGGTCGCACAAAGTTGTCGGAATTTCCGATTGCCAACCACACGGTCACATACACCACGTACGACGAGACTAGAAAAGGCTGGTTCAGAACCAAGCGCGGCACCCTTTGGGCTCCTTTTGCTAATCTCGTGTTAGTAAAAGTTTGGTGAGAGACGATTCGCGCTTTTTCAGACTCGTGGCTTTCAGATCGTTTTCTGCCGTTCAGTTTGTGCTTGTGGGTTTGTATCTGCTCTTCAGTGCGTGCAGTCAGTTCGTATCGGAGTTTTCTGTGTGATCTTGCCTGCTCGTTGCTGTTTTTCAGGTCGCTCTTCACAGGCCTTGCTGTTCTTCAGTGCGTTCTGTTACTTCGTTCTGAGCAGCCGACCATTTTCTAGCCATGTTTCGTATGCGTACTCCTCGTAGAGTTCGTGCTGTGCGGGGGCTTGGTGTTGGGGTCCTGACCTTGACACAAGTCCAGTCCATGAACAGGGTGGGGAGGAGTTCATTGACCAAGAATTGGTTGCTTCAGCGTGACCAGTTCTCTCATATGCCTTTGCTCCGTGAGATCCGTGAGAATAATCCTGATGATTTCAGGAACTTTCTCAGGATGACGGACCCCGTATTTCACCGTCTGTTGGCTTCGCTGACCCCCTATATCAGCAGGCAGGATACCTGCATGAGGCAAGCCATCACTGCGGAGCAGAGGTTGGTCGCTACCTTGCGGTATTTGGCCACAGGGAGAAGTCTGCAGGACTTGAAGTTCTCGACAGGCATCTCCCCCCAGGCTCTGGGGAGCATTATCCCAGAGACCTGTTCTGCCATCATACAGGTCCTGCAGAAGGAGTATATGAAGGTAAGATTTTTATCCTTTTATATCCCATTTTAGTGTATTTAATGTTTGCTAATATATTGTATTTCTTTCCTCATTCCCTAATTACCATGATTGTAATATGCTGTGAATGTCCCCTTTGTTCTCATGCATGCTGGATTTTTATGTAATTATTATTTTAGGTCCTTCATGCATATTTGCCCTTCAATAACCTCCCCAGCATGGTGTCTCTTGGCCCTATATTCACCTCATGTAGTCACTTAACAATGTATTTTATCTGCTCCATAGTAGTGCTTTACCCCAAACACCCCCTAAAATGTTTGGTAATGTTATTTTTGATTTAAATTCAGGCAGAGTGGCAGAGGCTTTTTTTTGTGGTGTCCCCAAATAATTTTTTGTAACCCTCCCTCCCCCAACTGCTAAGTCAGCTGATCCCAATTCTCTATCCTCAATCATCTATCTGGTGACTTTGCCAAACCCATACACACTATACCCACCTCTTTTGTGGTCAGATTTATGAATGAATTACCCAAAGCATGTAGTGCAAGGGCCTACCTGTATACTTTCAAATGGTACTGTTTAAAGTTTTTGTATCCTATTATTATCTTGATAGGTAATAGCAGAATGTCCAAGTGTCCTCAAATGTGTACAGTGTGTATTTATATCTTTGTATTATGACACTTCTTACCTGTCCAGTGGGCTGCCAATAGTGTAACTAAGGAGGGGCTGTTCCAAGTAATACCCTGTATTTAGGCATTCATCTCTCAATGAAGTGAAGAGGGTTACCTGTCCAAGAGTTCCCCCCCTATAATGTTAGAAATGGCCCATGAGAGGGGGGGAGGGGGAATATGATAGGTGTACCTTATACTTTGGCCTTGTTAAATTCCCCTTAATAAATGCTATCTGGAGGTTGCCCCAGAATGTTTGTGTCTAATCTGCTTGCCATGTTTCTGTGAAAAAATAGTAATGTTTATTGTTTTTTCCTCAACAGTTTCCTTCCACGCCACAGAAATGGCAGACTGTGGCCTCCAACTTTGCCCAGCGGTGGGACTTTGCTAACTGCGGAGGGGCAATTGATGGGAAACACGTCCACATCATCCCACCACCCAACTTGGGGTCGTACTATTATAATTACAAGGGGTTTAATAGTATAGTGATGTTGGCGGTGGTGTCGGCTAATTACGACTTCTTGTATGTGGACGTGGGGAAGAATGGCCGGATGTCCGTTGGTGGAGTCATCGCCCAGACGGAGTTCTACAGGCGTCTCCAGAATGGCAGTTTGGACTTGCCAGCTCCAGAGGACAATGTGGAAGGTCTCCCATTTGTGTTCGTTGCTGATGAAGCGTTTGCGCTGGAGGACCAGAAATTCTTTGTGGACATTTACTGCTTGTGTTTGTTTTAGCTGACCCTGACAGAAATGTTTTGAGTGCAGAAAATGTCGTGATTGGGTAACCTTATACAAAGCACTGTTGGCTGGTATTTCCTAAATGCAAAAACACATTTCACTACAAGTGCACTTGCAACTGCACTGAACCTGCACTTGTAGTGCAAAGTGGATTTGCCCTTAGGAAATAACCCCCATTTTTGCATAAAACAGCTATTACATCACCCCAAAAGTGTTGTAGTGTTGAGACAATAATCCACACATTCTTGAGTAAGCCACTTTTTTATACCTGCACAATCACATGTGCATTTACCAAAGGTTTTTAAAACAAACCAACACGTTTGTTGTATAACAATTTTTGCAGTAGCATTATCAAAAATCGAAATATCCATTTCAGATAAAACAGGCCTGTGTAAAACCAGAAAGCCAAAAAACTTGAACTTACAAAGTTCACATTAGGTAAAACCTGAAGGCTATATCAGACATCAGTATTTAGGAACTGGGTTTGATATAGCATTCAGATGGGGGGAAATCACCCCAGGAAAAGCCAAATTTGGAAGATGCACACCAATTTACGAATGTCAACATGTGCTATCTGCCATCAGGGGGGATCAAGGGACGAGTTTTGGGGGAGCAAGCCCTTCCTCAATGCGACTTTATAATTGAGGAAGGGGTTGCACCCCCAAAACGCGTCCATTGATCTCCCGTGATGGCAGATAGCACATGTTGGCACACTGTGTGCATCCTCCAAATTTGGCTTTTCAAAACATTGCAAAAAAATTTAAAAGATTGGACCACAATCCAAAAAGAGATTTTGTGGGGTTTTAAATTCGCCCCAAAACATCAATGATGTTATTATTTTTTTTAATAACATCATGGATTTTTTGCTGGATGTTTTGCAGTTCGGCATTACACCCCATGATCTCCCCAATCAGGATCTGGGCACTTTCAGAAGTAAAGCGTTCGGGATCCCTCACATCACGATCACCTAAAAAGAGATAAATAAAAAAAAAAAGGTCTCAAAAATCTGCCAGCATCCATCTCTTTTACCTGAGCCTGTGGTCGCAGACACTCACCTGTTGTGGTGCCAATCTTCACCACATCTTCTTCTTCCTCCTGCTCAGCTTCGTTTGGGGGTATTTCACCTTCTTCCATAGGTGGGGGGTCTGTGGTCTCCTCGGATGAGGGGTGTCCTCCGAGTCTTTTCTCCCCTATGTAAAGCAAAAATGTTATAATTAGCACACAGATATTTGATGGCAGAACTAAAAATAGGAAACATTGCTTGGAAGTGGGGTACAATTGTCTATTTTAGCAGAGTTCCAAGATGTATGTTTTTTATTGCCCTTTGTCAAGCTGCAATACTTTACCTGTTTGGTACAAGCTTCACAGATGTAGCCCCCCCTATAGTATACACTGGAGCACCTGTGTGGCCCCCTAATAAAAATGGTGTTCTTGTGTCCCACACTAGTGCTCCAGTGTCCAGATGTGAAAACAGCTGCTCAGTGTCCTCTCCTTACACACAATCTAGTTGGCATTTCATTCTAGTAACAAACCCATCTACACAAACAAATATTTGGCATCCAAGTAGGCCCAAAAAAAAGTGTGAAAATGCATATGGCCTAAACAATGGTGTTCTAGAGGCTGAAAGAAAAATGTTTGATACGAACGAATAATGGGCCCATGAACATTAAAGTTGCCCTTTTAAACGTTACAATTAATAAAATCATATGGAGCAGCACGAACATAATAAAGACAGAAAGAATAGGAACACAGCACAACTACTTACTTTTTTGCAGCACTCTCCGGATCTTTCGGTACTGCTCTGGCTCTCTCAACTTCAGGTCTGACCACCGCTTCCTTAGCTGATCTTTAGATCTTCGTACCCCGAAATTCCTGTGAAGGCTTTTGACCACTTTAGCAATGATTTTGGCCTTTCGGATGTTGGGGTGGGGGTAAGGCCCATACTTTCCGTCATAGTCGGACTTCCTCATGATGTCGACCATCTCCAACATCTCCCCAAAGGACATATTTGTGGCCTTAAAACGTCTCCTTCTGGATCGGGACGTGCCTGGATCCGGGCTTTCCTCCTCCTCCTCCTCATTGCTATAATTAGCACACTGCTCGAACGCCGCCATCATGCTCTTCACCCACTGCGCCAAACGAAAAGGGGCGGGGAATAGACTAGAAAGAACGTCAGGGGCGGGCGGAGTTACACGCATGCACAGTGTGTATAAAGCGTAACACGCGTGCGTATTACGTACAATCTGTGCGGAGGAAGGAGCATTGGACGCGCCGATCGTAAGAACGAAGGTAAGAGACAAACTTGTGCCTATACTGCTTCTAGATTGAGGCCTATATTGTAACAAGATTAGGAGAGTTTTGTCTAACATTAGGCTTTGTCTTTTGTTGTGTCTTGCAGTGAACATGGATATGCTACTCAAAGATAATGACTTCATGTCAGTATTCCTAGAGATGCTAAGGGAGCTGCCCTGTCTGTGGGAGATTAACCACCCCCATTTCAAGAACCAAACAAAGAGGAAGGCAGCACTGGAGCAATTGTGTGAAATTGTGAAGCAGGTGATCCCCACGGCAGACATCACCTATTTAAAGATATTAATTGGTTGCCTGAGGAGCACATATCTGAGGGAGCGCAAGAAAGTCCTGGATTCACAGAGATCCGGAGCAGCAGATGACATCTATGTCCCCAGGATGTTGTACTACGACAGGCTGCACTTTCTGGCAGGCCAGACTGAACCCAGGCCATCCCTCTCCAGTCTTCCTTCCACGCTTCCTTCCCCCCCGGCTGAGGCTTCTGACGCCCAACCTGGGCCTTCCAGGCGATATGTGGAGGAGCCCAGATTGAGCCAGGTATAGCATTCCTCTAAATATTTCTGCTTGTACAATCAATGATGTTAACTAAGAAAATACGGAATGAGAGGAAAATTCAGAAGCACCACATCCCAAATAATAACTTTAAATATTGGAGAAGGGCATTGAGGCCATTATGTAGGCCTCAGGGACTTTTAACGGTGCTTAAGTCAATAATATACCGGACGTATCATAAAATAATATTTTATTAGACACTCTCATTAAAAGGAAGCAGACATTAATAAAAGACAATATACAAAACAGAAAAAAGGGGAAGATGACCCTTTGATACAGAAGTTAATACCACTTTCTCAACATGTTTCGCTTTCATAAGCGTCTTCAGGAGATATATTTGTGATATTAGAGTCAACTATGAAAGAATAAAGAAAATATATCTGTAAACAATACATATACATGTCTGCTTATACATTATACAATCATGATATTTAAATATGAGCAATGTGCAAAAATGAAAAAAAATGAAAAAAAAATATAAATGTATATAATAGATAAATCTACATATGTGTAAACATCATATATTTCAAAAAAAAAAAAAAAAAACACATTTCATATGTATGATCATCATTAGGCTCGAAAGAGCTTACCTGTAGAGAGAAATATATAATTAAAAGGGGGACTTGTGTAATGGCAAATATTTCCTCCTCAGCTCCCACCTCACTATAGCGGCATGCAGAGAGGGATAAAATCCCTAAAGCATAACAATTCTTTGAAGAGAGAAAAATTGAGAACAGTAAGTCTGAATGAATGAGGTAGTTTTAATTGAAGTGTATTTATCAGTAGCATTGTGTATGAATATGAAAAAACAAAAATCGATCGAAAAGTACCTCTAATAGAATCAATCAAAGATAACAAAAGGCTACATCCAAAAGATGGTAGATTGCAAAATTGCTGAAAAAATGTAAAAGACAGTTCTTGTATTGCAGTGGAGTAGCAGTCAAAGAGGGGGGCAGTATACGTCCATACACAGCTGATGGATAAGCTGGACCTGGAGGTATTGCTGCAAACTCTCACGGAGAACCTGAAAGATATGGACATAATAAGAGGATGTCTCTAAGTATCATCTGTACTAAGAATGCATAGTTGTTATGAAAAGCAAACGAACGTAGATGCAAGGACTTACTGTGATAATCAAGATTTCTATTAAGCAGAATAGCCCGTCAGGAGGATCCCTCTGCCCCGCGTATCAAGCAGGAAATGACAGAAGTTGGCGGGGAAACAAAAGCCCTGCTTTTAAACCTCTCCAGCGTGACGACGTCTGACTCATCGCCACGCTGCGGACCGAAAAAGACACTTGCGCATGCGCACGCATCCGACTTCCATACGGAGAGCAGCGTAAGTGACGTCGGGTACTACAAGCGGACCCGTGGCCATCTTGGAAAATCCTATGCCATGAGTTTGATAATTAGAAGGCTCACAGGGCTCAAAAAGGAGAAAATTGAATTATGCTTGGTATATACAATGACGCAATCAAAGTCAATGGTCTCTGATGTAGCGTGGCTGTCAAACGACCCTATTTGGGGATTTTATTGCCCTGATACTTTGCATTAAAGGAGCCCAAAGATACTAACAGAGATTATATAAAATAATGAATGCCGTGTGTATGAATAAATCGGAAACAAAGAGAGCAGCACTCGGTGTACAAAAAACGGGCAGCGAAGCAATCAAAACATTGATTAGGAAATGATTGGCTAGGTGCCCGGGGTGTCCATACATGCCAAAGAATATAGAGGAAAGGAGACCAAGGACGAAGCATAAGCTCATACCACATTACATTCAATAACAGAGATTGTAATAATCAAACAAATTAATCCATCAATCAATACATAAATAATTTATAATATATATGAGTGGGAAAAACAAAACAAAAAAAAAACAACAAATATTATAAAAAAGGTTTGTAACTCAAGGTATCATTTAAGCCTGTATGTTTTAAAGCATTGAGGGTAACAATCCACTTGGTTTCACGTTGTAACAAGATTTTATCGTAATTACCCCCTCTTTCATTTGGGGGGACATGTTCCAAAACGTAAAAGTGCATCATCCGATCATCAAATTGGTGATGGAGGCCCATATGTCGACTTATAGGGGTCTCCATCTTTTTTTTACAAACTAAAGAGACATGGTCTCTAATCTGATGGAAAAAGGGGCGTTTGGTTTTACCCACATAATATGCATTGCATTCGCATATCATTATATAAACTACGCCTATGGATTGACATGTAGCTAGGAACTTAGGGTTGTATAACTGACCATTGGGGAGAGTGATATTGCGAGATGCATAGATATATCTGCAAAAGTCACATTTGTGGCAGGGTCTGGTGCCTTTGTTTTGGGTATGCGTTGTAGGTGGTGGGACATGATGACTATGGACTAAGTGGTCTTTAATTGATCGGGATCGGCGGAAAGTAATCTCCAGGTAGTGTTTAAGATGTTTAGACACCCTGGGGTCTCCCATCAGCAAATACCAGTGCTTTTGCAGCAGCTCACGCATTTGCCGATGTTGTCCAGAGAAGGTGGTAATCATTCTAAGACCAGGGACCAATTTTGATTTTGTAGGCCTATAAATTAGTTGATTACGTTGGTTTCTTTTCGCTCTAAGATAGGCTCTTTTTAGACATTTATTGCTGTAGCCTCGTGCCTTGAGACGTTCCCTCAGTGCCCTGGCCTCGGATTCGAAATGGATATTCTCACTGCAATTTCTCCTTAATCTTAGATACTGTCCATAGGGAACATTATTTATGAGTGGTTGGGGATGGGAGCTGGCAGCATGCAGGAGTGAATTTCCCGCTGATGCTTTGCGAAAAAGGGTAGTTCCAATGGTTCTATCTGGGTTGATAAAGAGAGTAACATCCAAGAACGTTAAGGTCGTTTGGCTTGCTTCCATGGTGAAGGTTAAATTATAGGGATTAATTTTCAGGCCCTCAAAAAAGGACGAAAGCTCTTCTTTACTTCCAGTCCAAATTAGGAAAACACCATCAATATATCGTTTCCATATTGATATGTTTTTCGTCAAATTTTCCAAATCTTCCCTAAAGAAAAGACTCTGCTCCCACTCCCCCAGGTACAGGTTCGCATAGGTGGGGGCACATCTGGTCCCCATAGCGACCCCCTGCACCTGGAGGTAGTGGGAGCGAGCAAACAGAAAAATGTTGTTCATAAGGATAAATCTCAGGAGGTCCAAAATGAAGCTCCTGTAGGTATCAGAGACATCCCCATCTCGAGAAATGAAGCCCTCTACAACTGCCACCCCCAAATCATGGGGGATGGAGTTGTAGAGGGCCTCCACATCCAAGGCCACAAGCCACGCTCCCTTTGGGATAGTCAGACCATCCAAAACTCTGAGAAGTTCACTAGTGTCTTGCAAGTACGATGTCAGACCCTCCACATGTGGTCTAAGAAATTCATCTATTAGTTGACTGGCATTTTCCATAAGGGACCCGTTTCCGGACACGATCAGTCTGCCAGGGGGGTTGTTTAAATCCTTATGAACCTTGGGGAGGGCATACAGTGTGGGAATCCGAGGACAGGGCACATTGAGGAACTCCCATGTCGATTTTGTGATTAGGGCCCTATTGTATGCGGTCCCAATCAACTTTCTATAACATATGGTCATGTTAGTAACATGCGTCTCTGAGACTTTCCTATACCAGTCTCGATTTTGTAAAAGACGCAAGACCATAGATTCATATTGTTCGGTTGTCATCACTACTAAATTGCCTCCTTTATCTGATGTTTTAACCACCAGACGGGAGTCCAACTGCAGTGACTTTAAAGCCAGTTTTTGTTGGCTTGTAAGATTTGATTGTTTTATGCCCTTCCATTTGGTCCTACCAATGTCCTCAGTGACCTGATGGACAAAAGCCCACACGTTGGGATTACCTTGTGGTGTGGGAAAAGTTCTAGATTTTGGTTTGTACTCCTTAGTAGGGATGAGCTTCGTGTTCGAGTCGAACCCATGTTCGACTCGAACATCGGCTGTTCGACCGTCCGTCGAATTGCGAACGATATGGGCCGTTCGCGCCAAATTCGTGTGGCGCGTCACGGCCCATAATTCACTGCGGCATCGCAGTGCATTGCTGGCTGATGATTGGCCAAGCATGCACTATGACCCGCATGCTTGGCCAATCACAGCGCCGTCAGTAGAGAGAGCTGTAATTGGCCAAAGCCAGGGTGGCTTTGGCCAATTATGGCTCAGGGATTTAGTACACACCCCACACTATATAAGGCCGCCTGCACGGCGGCCCTGTGTAGTGTGTGTTCCGGTGTGCTGAGCGATAGAGAGAGAGAGAGACAGTGTCATTTGATTTGAGTTAGATAGATTAGGCAGAACAGTCAGTCAGTTAGCTGCACTTACAGTGTATTGTGTATATATATGCATCCCAGGTGTTGCATATATATATATACACTGTATTCAGTTTAGCTAGATCCGTTCCTGTTATCTTCTATCTAGACTATTTACATTCAGTGCAGTGTGTCCTGCTCACAGTGTTCAGCTAGATCCGTTCCTGCTATTTACATTCAGTACAGTGCTTCCTGCTCACAGTGTTCAGCTAGATCCGTTCCTGCTATTTACATTCAGTGCAGTGCGTGCTGCTCACAGTGTTCAGCTAGATCCGTTCCTGCTATTTACATTCAGTGCAGTGCGTCCTGCTCACAGTGTTCAGCTAGATCCGTTCCTGCTATTTACATTCAGTGCAGTGCGTCCTGCTCACAGTGTTCAGCTAGATCCGTTCCTGGTATTTACATTTAGTGCAGTGCGTCCTGCTCACAGTGTTCAGCTAGATCCGTTCCTGCTATTTACATTCAGTGCAGTGCGTCCTGCTCACAGTGTTCAGCTAGATCCGTTCCTGCTATTTACATTCAGTGCAGTGCGTGCTGCTCACAGTGTTCAGCTAGATCCGTTCCTGCTATTTACATTCAGTGCAGTGCGTCCTGCTCACAGTGTTCAGCTAGATCCGTTCCTGCTATTTACATTCAGTGCAGTGCGTCCTGCTCACAGTGTTTAGCTACATCCGTTCCTGCTGTTTACATTCAGTGCAGTGCGTCCTGCTCACAGTGTTCAGCTAGATCCGTTCCTGCTATTTACATTCAGTGCAGTGCGTCCTGCTCACAGTGTTCAGCTAGATCCGTTCCTGCTATTTACATTCAGTGCAGTGCGTCCTGCTCACAGTGTTCAGCTAGATCCGTTCCTGCTATATACATTTAGTGCAGTACGTCCTGCTCACAGTGTTCAGCTAGATCCGTTCCTGTTATCTTCCTACTGACAGGCAGGCTTGTCTGGTTACAGTATATAAAGCTACCTGAAGAAAATTACAGGTGTTCTTTTTGATCCTATTAGTACCACGGTCAGGCAGCTAGACTATTTACATTTAGTACAGTGTGTCCTGCTCACAGTGTTCAGCTAGATCCGTTCCTGTTATTTACATTCAGTGCAGTGCGTCCTGCTCACAGTGTTCAGCTAGATCCGTTCCTGCTATTTACATTCAGTGCAGTGCGTCCTGCTCACAGTGTTTAGCTACATCCGTTCCTGCTGTTTACATTCAGTGCAGTGCGTCCTGCTCACAGTGTTCAGCTAGATCCGTTCCTGCTATTTACATTCAGTGCAGTGCGTCCTGCTCACAGTGTTCAGCTAGATCCGTTCCTGCTATTTACATTCAGTGCAGTGCGTCCTGCTCACAGTGTTCAGCTAGATCCGTTCCTGCTATATACATTTAGTGCAGTACGTCCTGCTCACAGTGTTCAGCTAGATCCGTTCCTGTTATCTTCCTACTGACAGGCAGGCTTGTCTGGTTACAGTATATAAAGCTACCTGAAGAAAATTACAGGTGTTCTTTTTGATCCTATTAGTACCACGGTCAGGCAGCTAGACTATTTACATTTAGTACAGTGTGTCCTGCTCACAGTGTTCAGCTAGATCCGTTCCTGTTATCTTCCTACTGACAGGCAGGCTTGTCTGGTTATAGTATATAAAGCTACCTTAAGAAAATTACAGGTGTTCTTTTTGATCCTATTAGTACCACGGTCAGGCAGCTAGACTATTTACATTTAGTACAGTGTGTCCTGCTCACAGTGTTCAGCTAGATCCGTTCCTGTTATTTACATTCAGTGCAGTGCGTCCTGCTCACAGTGTTCAGCTAGATCCGTTCCTGCTATTTACATTCAGTGCAGTGCGTCCTGCTCACAGTGTTCAGCTAGATCCGTTCCTGCTATTTACATTCAGTGCAGTGCGTCCTGCTCACAGTGTTCAGCTAGATCCGTTCCTGCTATTTACATTCAGTGCAGTGCGTCCTGCTCACAGTGTTCAGCTAGATCCGTTCCTGCTATATACATTTAGTGCAGTACGTCCTGCTCACAGTGTTCAGCTAGATCCGTTCCTGTTATCTTCCTACTGACAGGCAGGCTTGTCTGGTTACAGTATATAAAGCTACCTGAAGAAAATTACAGGTGTTCTTTTTGATCCTATTAGTACCACGGTCAGGCAGCTAGACTATTTACATTTAGTACAGTGTGTCCTGCTCACAGTGTTCAGCTAGATCCGTTCCTGTTATTTACATTCAGTGCAGTGCGTCCTGCTCACAGTGTTCAGCTAGATCCGTTCCTGCTATTTACATTCAGTGCAGTGCGTCCTGCTCACAGTGTTTAGCTACATCCGTTCCTGCTGTTTACATTCAGTGCAGTGCGTCCTGCTCACAGTGTTCAGCTAGATCCGTTCCTGCTATTTACATTCAGTGCAGTGCGTCCTGCTCACAGTGTTCAGCTAGATCCGTTCCTGCTATTTACATTCAGTGCGTCCTGCTCACAGTGTTTAGCTACATCCGTTCCTGCTGTTTACATTCAGTGCAGTGCGTCCTGCTCACAGTGTTCAGCTAGATCCGTTCCTGCTATATACATTTAGTGCAGTACGTCCTGCTCACAGTGTTCAGCTAGATCCGTTCCTGTTATCTTCCTACTGACAGGCAGGCTTGTCTGGTTACAGTATATAAAGCTACCTGAAGAAAATTACAGGTGTTCTATCCCAGCTTAGTGCAGCTACAGGCCATTAGTATGTCTGGAAGGCCAAGAAGGAGAGGCAGACAGTCACAAGCCAATAAGAGAGGGCAAGCAGGCTCTGTGTCTAGTGCTGGTCGTGGAGACGGTGCATCCTCATCAGCACGTGGCCATGGGACACGCTTGGCCTTTTTTTCGGCAGCTGGCCGTGTTGAGCCGCAACATGCGGAAGACTTGGTCGAGTGGATGACCAAGCCGTCCTCATCCTCCTCATCCTCTCTCACCCATGCCCAGGGTGCTTTGTCTGGTAAAGCAGCGGCCTCTTCCCTCAGCTCAATGTCATCAGTGACTCCTTCCCTAGCCCCACCATGTCCTCCTGAGGATTCCCTCGAACTGTTTGACCACAGTGTTGGGTACATGCTCCAGGAGGATGCCCAGCGTTTGGAAGGCTCTGATGATGATACTGAGCTCAATGAAGGCAGTAACATGAGCACGGACAGAGGGGGTGCCCAAGAAGGACAGCAATCTGGCAGTCATGCTCCCCCTGCTGCAGCATACTGCCAGGTTTGCTCCAGTGATGAGGAGGGAGGGGATGATGAGGTCACTGACTCAACGTGGGTGCCTGATAGGAGAGAGGAGGAGGAGGAGGAGGAGGAGGAGGAGGAGGTGGCACATCACCAACTAGGCAGGATGCCCTCCAGGGGCCAGCCTAAGGGCAGCACATTGACTGCATCACACCCCAAAGCTCCACATGTGCAGGGCGCTGCAGTCTCTGCGCGTTATTCAAAAAGTTCTTTGGTGTGGGCCTTTTTTGAGACGAGTGCATCAGATCGCACCGCTGCTATTTGCAATATATGTCTCAAGCGTATCTCGCGTGGCCAAAACATCTCCCGCTTGGGTACCACATGCTTGACCAGACATATGTTGACCTGCCATGCAGTTCGTTGGCAAGCGTATCTAAAAGACCCACACCAAAGAACAAAGACGATCTCTCCTTGCTCCTCATCAGCTGAGATTTCCAACCCCACTAGACCTTCAGTCCTCTCTGCGACCTGCAGTGAGAGGAATGAAGGTGTAGAATTAGGTGTGTCACAGCCAAGTACTTATGGGCAATCTGCTTTTGGTACACCGACGTCAGATTGTACCAGGCAAATTTCCCTGCCCCAGCTGCTGCACCGCCGAAAGAAGTTTGCTCCCAGCCATCCACATGCCCAGCGGTTGAATGCTAGCTTGGCAAAATTGCTAGCACTTCAACTGCTGCCTTTTCAGTTGGTAGACTCTGCCCCCTTCCGTGAGTTTGTGGAATGTGCGGTTCCTCAGTGGCAGGTACCCAAACGCCACTTTTTCTCACGGAAGGCGATTCCGGCTCTCTACCGGCATGTGGAAGGCAATGTCCATGCCTCGCTGGACAGGGCGGTCAGCGGTAAGGTGCATATTACCGCTGACTCATGGTCCAGCAGGCATGGACAGGGACGTTACTTAAGTTTCACGGCGCATTGGGTGACTCTGCTGGCAGCTGGGAAGGATGCAGGACAAGGTGCAGTAGTGTTGGAGGTTGTTCCGCCACCACGCCTCCAAAATGCTGATTGTGACACACCTCTCTCCTCCACCCCCTCCTCTTCTTCTTCCTCCATGGCCTCTTCCTCGGAACCAGCGGTGCTCCGTAGGCGTTCAAGGGGCTACGCAAGTACGCAGGCCAAAAGATGCCATGCGGTGCTTGAGCTGGTGTGCTTGGGGGACAGGAGCCACACTGGGGCAGAGGTTCTGTCAGCTCTGCAGGGGCAGGTTCAGAGGTGGTTGACGCCACGCCAACTTAAGGCAGGAATGGTGGTTTGCGACAATGGCACCAACCTCCTCTCTGCCCTCCGACAGGGACAACTGACCCATGTGCCCTGTTTGGCTCACGTCCTTAACTTGGTGGTGCAGCGGTTCTTGGGCAGGTACCCGGGCTTACAGGATGTCCTGAGGCAGGCCAGGAAAGTCTGTGTGCATTTCCGCCGGTCATATAATGCCAGTGCTCGGCTGACGGACCTCCAAAAGGAGTTTAACCTGCCCAAGAACCGCCTAATCTGTGACATGCCCACCAGGTGGAACTCGACGTTGGCCATGCTGCAGCGGCTGCACACGCAGCAGAGGGCCATCAATGAGTACCTGTGCGACTATGGCACCAGGACAGGGTCAGGGGACCTTGGTTTTTTTTCCCCACGCCAGTGGGCCATGATCAGGGATGCATGCACTGTCCTGTCACCATTCGAGGAGGCCACGAGGATGGTGAGCACTGACAGTGCATGCATCAGTGACACTGTCCCCCTTGTCCACCTGTTGGAGCACACGCTGCGTGGAATAATGGACAGGGCACTTGAGGCAGAACAGAGGCAGGAAGAGGAGGACTTCCTTAGCTCTCAAGGCCCCCTTTATCCAGACAGTGTTCCTGCGTGCCCGCCGATCACACAGGAAGAGGACGAGGAGGAGGAGGAGGAGGAGGAGGAAGATTGTGTCAGTATGGAGGTGGAGCCTGGCACTCAGCATCAGCAGTCTTTAAGGGATCAGTCCCAAGGAACACATGGACTTGTACGTGGCTGGGAGGAGGTGGCTGCGGACGTTGTTGTCCTTAGTGACCCAGAGGACTCCGGACCGAATGCCTCAGCAAACCTACGCTGCATGGCCTCCCTGATCCTGCAAAGCCTGCGTAAGGATCCTCGTATTCGTGGTATCAAGGAGAAGGACCAATACTGGCTGGCAACCCTCCTTGATCCACGTTACAAGGGTAAGGTTGCGGACCTTATCTTGCCATCGCAGAGGGAGCAGAGGATGAAACATCTTCGGGAGGCCTTGCAGAAAGGTCTGTGCAACGCGTTCCCAGAGACTGGGAGGTTACAAACTCCTGTTTCTGGACAACGTGTTGCTGAGGCTTCGGTCAGTCAAAGAAGGAGCGGTGGAGAAGGTGGCCGTCTGACCGATGCGTTCAGACAATTTTTTGGTCCGCAGCCCCAAGGTATGATCGGTTCCAGCAACCATCGCCAGCGTCTGTTTTACATGGTGCAGGAATACCTAGGGGCAAGATCAGACTTGGACACCTTTCCCACCGAAAATCCTCTGGGTTACTGGGTCTTGAGGATGGATCACTGGCCAGAGCTTGCACAGTATGCAATTGAGCTACTGGCCTGTCCTGCATCCAGCGTTCTTTCGGAACGCACATTCAGTGCTGCTGGAGGCGTGGTAACCGATCACAGGGTGCGTCTGTCCACCGACTCGGTCGATCGGCTGACCTTCATAAAAATGAATCAGTCTTGGATCACCACCAGCTACCAAGCACCTGATGCAGATGTAACCGAATAATTTTTTTTGAAATCTCAGATCCCTTCAAAGACTGCCTATGCTGATGCTGAGTGACTATCCCTGAGTAATTATCCTCTTCCTCCTCAATCATCACGCTGATAGCTTGTAAGAACATTTTTGGTTCTGGGCGCCACCACCAGTGCCTAAGGCACAATTTTTCAGCCCCTGTTTAACAGGGGCGTGTAATTACAATTTTTGATGTAATACTTTGCAGCAGGGCTCGTTCCTGCATTCCAACTAGAGTGTCTGTGAGGGGTTGCAGTGTTGTGGCACCAGCACCAGTGCCTAAGACCCAATTTTTCAGCCCCTGTCTAACAGGGGCGTGTAATTACAATTTTTGATGCAATACTTTGCAGCAGGGCTTGTTCCTGCATTCCAACTAGAGTGTCTGTGAGGGGTTGCAGTGTTGTGGCACCAGCACCAGTGCCTAAGACCCAATTTTTCAGCCCCTGTCTAACAGGGGCGTGTAATTACAATTTTTGATGCAATACTTTGCAGCAGGGCTTGTTCCTGCATTCCAACTAGAGTGTCTGTGAGGGGTTGCAGTGTTGTGGCACCAGCACCAGTGCCTAAGACCCAATTTTTCAGCCCCTGTCTAACAGGGGCGTGTAATTACAATTTTTGATGCAATACTTTGCAGCAGGGCTTGTTCCTGCGTTTCAACTAGAGTGTCTGTGAGGGGTTGCAGTGTTGTGGCACCAGCACCAGTGCCTAAGACCCAATTTTTCTGCCCCTGTCTAACAGGGGCGTGTAATTACAATTTTTGATGCAATACTTTGCAGCAGGGCTCGTTCCTGCGTTCCAACTAGAGTGTCTGTGAGGGGTTGCAGTGTTGTGGCACCAGCACCAGTGCCTAAGGCCTAATTTTTCAGCTCCTGTTCAACAGGGGCATGTAATTACAATTCTTGATCTAATATTTCACAGCAGGGCCCTGTGAGGGCTTACAGTGTTTTGGCCACAGCAACACCTAAGGCCCAAATTTCTGCTGAGTATATAGGGCAGGACCCTACTTTCAAACATCTAACTTACAAACGACTCCTACTTGCAAACGGAAGGAGACAACAGGAAGTGAGATGAAATCTACCCCTAAGGAAGGGAAATTCTCTCCTGTAAGAGTTAATATGGGAAAACAATTTTTCCTTTCCACTGATGCTTTCCAATCCTTGTTCCACAAAAAAACACAAATTTTCAAAAAACATTTTTCATTGGGACAAAAAAGTGAGGTGAAATCTTCTGAAGAGGAGGAAAGACGCAAAACAAATGTCACAGGGGTGATAACCCTTCCCTATGTTTTCCAAAAAGCTTAGAAAAGATTTTTTGGCTGGAGCTAAACACATTAAAAATGTTCAAAATTACAAACAGATTCTACTTAACAACAAACCTACAGTCCCTGTCTTGTTTGCACCGCCTGTATACTGCTGTTCAGAGTATATAGGGACCTTTCCTTATTTTAATTTGGGTGCGGGGTTCCCCTTAATATCCATACAAGACCCAAAGGGCCTGGTAATGGACTGGGGGGTACCCATGCCGTTTGTCTCACTGATTTTCATCCATATTGCCATGACCCGACATGACATTAAACCCGCAAGCAGTTTTAAATGAGATTTTTTCCTTTAAAAATGACATTTGGTGCAGGGACTGTTCTAAACATGGGAAACACGCGTCACTTTACAGGCATACTATAGACACCCCCCAGGTACGATATTTAAAGGAATATTTCACTTTTTTTTTTTTACTTTAAGCATCATTAAAATCACTGCTCCCGAAAAAACGGACGTTTTTAAAAGTTTTTTTTGCATTGATACATGTCCCCTGGGGTAGGACCCGGGTCCCCAAACCCTTTTTAGGACAATACCATGCAAATTAGCCTTTAAAATGAGCACTTTTGATTTCGAACGTTCGAGTCCCATAGACGTCAATGGGGTTCTAACGTTCGTGCGAACTTGCGGTCCGTTCGCGGGTTCTGGTGCGAACCGAACCGGGGGGTGTTCGGCTCATCCCTACTCCTTAGGGGTAAAAGGCACAACTGGATAGGAAGCACTAGACCCATGGCCAGGAAAACCATCCTGATCAAGAGTCTGGGCCTCCAAAAGGTCAGTCTCGTCTATATGACCCTCGTCCCAAAGCTCCATGAGCTTTTCTATTGCTTTGATTTCATTCAGTGTGATGTTTTCCACTGTGGGTTGAGGTGGTGTTATATTGGATTGTACGGATTTGTCAAAAATGATGCAAAGCATGAGCTTGCGAGCAAATAAGTTAAGATCTTTGATAAGTTCAAAGTGATCAATTCTCTGTGTTGGACAGAAGGTCAATCCTAATTCCAAGACCGAGAGTTGATCAGCACTAAGGGGGATAGAAGATAAATTTATTATCTCGAAGTTTTGGCCTGTTTTTGGAGACCCTCCGTGGTGGTCATCTTTTTCGATTCGTGTACCGGTTGTGTGAAGATCGGAGCCGGACGAAAATCCGACTGATTAGAGTCGTGAGTGTGATTAATTGAAAGCGCTGAGGTTGGGGATAGTGAAGTACTCACTTGGGTATTGGGAAGGGTGTCCCGATGTGCCAGTGCGTGTGGAGTGTTGGATTTGGCCGTGGTGGCTCTCGTGTGAATTGGTGTGCGATTTGTGTTTGGGTGTCGCTTACTTGACCCCGTAGGTGCGTGAGTATTGCCGTTGGTGCGTGTTCTGGAAGATCCAGAGTCCTTGGAAATTGCTGGTGCCTGTGAAGAGAGGGAGGAAACAGAAGACGTGTCAGAGTCGTTAGTTTCGGAGGGAACATCTCTAAAGGTTCGCATATTAGCATTTTGTCTCTTGTTTTTTCTAGTTTGAGTCCAGACATACGCCTGATTGCTATCATATGACACTTTATCTCTTAAAAATTTATTTTCCTTAGTTTTTAAGATTTCGGCTACATAGGTCTCTATGTGCGTTTTGAGGGTTCCCTCACGATTAGAAAAAAGCTCATTTGAAACAATCAGGCTATTTTCGGCATATAGTTTTTCTATTTCCTTGTCTAAAGAGGCCAATTCTTCATCATAGTAACCACATAGTAGTTCCATCATTCTCATAGAGCATGATTGGAGATTGGTCTCCCAATTAGTTCTAAAAGTTGATTCTAATTTGCTCACAGTGGGAAAGATCTGGATTCTCAACCCCCAAGGGGCAATTTGATCGTCCAAATATTTCGAGAAATACCATTTGTTCCAATACACTCTTGCCTTCTTCTCCAGCATTCGCTGGAGACGAAGAAAAAAGCGGTCCATGGATAAGCCACCTCCAGTGGCATTCTGGGATTTATGGATCTGGTCCATAAATCCCTCAAAGGCATTACCACAGTGGTGGGCCATTATGAAAACCAAGAGAAAACAAATGAATAAAACAAAAAGAAAAAAGAAAAAGAAAAATGTTGTAAATAAAAAATCTAAATCATTGAGTAGGCATCAATCAATATGGTAATTAATACAATTTTGAAATTCCTCAAATTCCTAAGGGTGAAAAGGTGGGTGACACCTCAAAGTTCAGTTAAATAAGAAAATACGGAATGAGAGGAAAATTCAGAAGCACCACATCCCAAATAATAACTTTAAATATTGGAGAAGGGCATTGAGGCCATTATGTAGGCCTCAGGGACTTTTAACGGTGCTTAAGTCAATAATATACCGGACGTATCATAAAATAATATTTTATTAGACACTCTCATTAAAAGGAAACAGACATTAATAAAAGACAATATACAAAACAGAAAAAAGGGGAAGATGACCCTTTGATACAGAAGTTAATACCACTTTCTCAACATGTTTCACTTTCATAAGCTTCTTCAGGAGATATATTTGTGATATTAGAGTCAACTATGAAAGAATAAAGAAAATATATCTGTAAACAATACATATACATGTCTGCTTATACATCATACAATCATGATATTTAAATATGAGCAATGTACAAAAATGAAAAAAAAATATAAATGTATATAATAGATAAATAAATGATGATCATACATATGAAATGTGTTTTTTTTTTTGTTTTTTTTTTGTTTTGTTTTTTGTTTTGTTTTTTGAAATATATGATGTTTACACATATGTAGATTTATCTATTATATACATTTATATTTTTTTTTTTCATTTTTTTTCATTTTTGTACATTGCTCATATTTAAATATCATGATTGTATGATGTATAAGCAGACATGTATATGTATTGTTTACAGATATATTTTCTTTATTCTTTCATAGTTGACTCTAATATCACAAATATATCTCCTGAAGAAGCTTATGAAATCGAATCATGTTGAGAAAGTGGTATTAACTTCTGTATCAAAGGGTCCTCTTCCCCTTTTTTCTGTTTTGTATATTGTCTTTTATTAATGTCTGTTTCCTTTTAATGAGAGTGTCTAATAAAATATTATTTTATGATACGTCCGGTATATTATTGACTTAAGCACCGTTAAAAGTCCCTGAGGCCTACATAATGGCCTCAATGCCCTTCTCCAATATTCAATGATGTTAACTAGATGTTAGTTGGGAGTACTAATTTAGGATTGTGATTGATGATGCAAAAACTAAAACCATGTCCCTTTTTCATACACAGGGAAGTCTCAGCCAGGAGGTGGCCGGGCCGAGCCGGCTGGCTGATCTGCAGGTCCCTCCACCCCCCCTGAAAACAGAAAGTGGCAGTAGGAGGAGTGCCCTAGAGGAGGCTGCTATAGGATTTTTTTGGAGGGCTACAGAGGTCCTGGGAGCACCCCACACCATGGAGGAGAACATTGCTGCCTTCATTGCATATAAAATGCAGAGGATGAAGAAGGGCCAACAAGTCATGTGTGAGGCCCTCATATTGGAGGCTCTTGAGAAAGGTATGAGGGGCCAAATGACACCTCAGACACACCTTTGTGATGGTCCTCCTCCTCCTCCTGCAGGTCCTCCTCCTCCTCCTCCCTCTCCTCCAGGTCCCCCCAGTCCTCCTCCAGGTCCCCCCAGTCCTCCTCCAGGTCCTCCCAGTCCTCCTCCTCCTCCAGGTCCTACTCCTCCTCCTGCCACATCTCCAACTGCACAGCCACAGCCCGGAAGGAAGCGTGGAAGGAAGACCAGACAGTGATTGCCCTGGGTTCAGTCTGGTCATCCAAAAAATGCAGCCTCTTGTGGTACCACAGCCTGGGGACATCTGCTGCTATCCGGATCTCTACGAATTCTGGACCAGAATGCCCTCCCTTACATATGGACTCCTCAGGCCACCAATTTTGATGTTGAAGAATTGATGTCTGCCGTGGGGGTCCCAGGCTTTTGCTAATTTCTCATGTTGATCCAGTGTTGCCTTCCTCTTTGTTTGGTTCTGATCCCTTAATAAAGGATTTTTGTTTTGAATTATACTCTCCTATGTGTTTTACTTCAAAAATAACAGTTTTTTTGTGAGGATTCAGGTACATTTCAAATATACAATGTGAAATGAACAAGGGACACCAACACCAAACAATCTCCTTGAGATTAAATAATTAAAGATATCAATGGTGTTGGGGTAACTTGACACACAAAACACACACAAAAATATTCTGGAGTAAAAATAAAAATAACATTGAACAAAGATCAGCCTTGTAAAAAATCCAAACATTAAAGAAAAAAAAAAGGCTGAAAATCCAAAAAAAAAAATATATATATAAAACTGTCAGATGTGACAACTAATAACAATATATTCAGGGAATCCCACTAAAAAAACACAAATAAAACTTTGTGAGAAGTGTGTGTGAATATGAGCAGCAAAACTACTTAATTCTTGTCACATTATAAAGAAGAAGAGAGTGCGCTGTATTAAACCATTTTTAACATTGCAGCGTGGCGAAAGTGCTGTATCCATTGCGAACGCTAAGTTTACCAGAACGAGCTGTCCCGTCTCGGAATTTCTTCTGAGCATGCGTGGCACTTTGTGCATCGGAACAGGCCACACACGGTCGGAATTGACGCGATCGGATTTTGTTGTCGGAAAATTTTATCTCCTGCTCTCCAACTTTGTGTGTCGGAAAATCCGATGGAAAATGTCCGATGGAGCCCACACATGGTCGGAATTTACGACAACATGCTCCGATAGGACATTTTCCATCGGAAAATCCGACAGTGTGTACGGGGCATTAGTGTAGCACCAGTCTTATGGGCTGGACTGGGCTGAGAGGCAAATTAGTCTAGTGCCCCCATAAAGCGGCCGCACTGCTTCCGGTATGCGGGTGGCTGGCAATCCTGCAACTGTGGATAGAGTAAGGGAGGGTTAAACTGACCCCTGTCAGTTTATTTTTTACCATCCCTGTCCCATTACAGAGATTTCCCTTCACCTTCTGCCCCATTGCCAAACAGGAAGTAAGAGGAAATCTATGCAAATTAAGGGAATCCATTGCCCCCCAGGCCCTCAGAACTAGTGTCCCCTTTCAAAAATTAAAGGGCGGGTCTTAAACAGCAAGGGGTGTGGCCTCGACAGGAAGGGGTGGGACATATTTAAATTAGGGGGTGCACAAGTTTAGTCAGGCCTAGGGCAGCACAAAACCTAAATACACTACTGCAACCAGCAACTTTCTCAGTGAAGTCCAGGATAGCTTTGGTAACACAGGTGAATAGCTTGAAGAATCCCTGTCCCAAGGACAAAAGGACGCCCTACTGGAACTGAAGTACTCTAGTAGCATCTGGGAGGGCCTCCCTACAGTACCTAGGTCATCCGGAGAAACTGCATGCTGTTAGGCTCTTGCCCAGCTGCCCACAAATCTGTCCTGACAACAGAGATCCTCTTACCTGGATGCAGATCACTTCGCCAGCTTCTTCTTCCTCATCAGATGTGGCCTCTCTGAGATGCTGAGGGAGGGAAGCTGAGAAATGTATCTTGTCTGGAAATGTCCAGAATCCAAGGAAGTTGTGAGAAATAGAGGTAATAGATCCTGAGCATGGTGAGTAAATGGGCACTCCTTTACACTTTGCCCCACTTGAACTTGCTCTCCCTGGCAAGTTTGCAGACCATGTAAATTAATCCTGAACAAAGGGTCTCATGAAGTTAGGTCTCTGAGAGCACCTCAAGGGTTGAGACTTGGTTCCATCTTTGGGAACAAGAGGTGACATGTCTGTGTTTATTTGCATCACTCTGAGCCACTGATCCTTATATGCCTTTTCATAGGTCTTGATGAGTTTAAAGTGTTTATAGTGTAGACGTATTGGTTTTTCTTGAGGTTCTCTCCCTGGATATCATAGACTGGAATGCCTGGAATGGACTGTTGCATGACAACTCCAGGGACTTCTTCCCATGGCGTTTGCTATTTTCCCTACTTGTGTCCACCTTAGTGTCAGACTAGCAATTTGTACTCAGTTTAAAATGTCATTAAACCCAGTCTATGAAAAACTCTCATTACATGCTCTATAACAGAGCTTGCATACTCACATAGCCACTAAAGCATTTGTTTTGTGTAGAGTCAAATATACCTTGCTGATCCTGCCTTTAGCTGTCCCTCCCATCTTCTCTGTGTCCCCACTGCTGGTTGATATTGTGTAGACCAGCTGGTGTTCTCTATGAAGCATGCTCAATTTTAGCTTTCTTCTAAACTCTTCATTTCCCCTTTTTTCTTATCTGTGCAGCTCGCATGACTATAGAGTCACGCATGTGAGCGTATGCACAGTGGTAATTGACAGTCCCCTCCTTCCCTCCTCTTCCATGCCCTCCTATTGCTAAATGCTATGGGGGAGGGATAGTATGAATACATTCACTAAGAATATCACAAAATACTTAGTTTTAATATAAATCCGTATTAATAACCGATGACTCCAGTCCTGACTCCAGAAAAAAATTATATAAAATGTAATTGTGTACAGCGTTGAGTGACTGAGTAATTGTCGGTCACAAATCACATCACTGAAAAATGGTATGGTAATAAAGGGGTTAATATAGGTTTGTACTCAGGAGGTTAAACCCTGAATCTAGACATACACACAGCAGTTGACTGAGGTGATTTATTGTTAACTGGCTCAATCAATTCAACTGTTGTTGGTAGGTTGCACTGAGCTATTTGGGGTTTTTTACAATCAAAATATGGATATAAATGGTTAAACTGCCTGAAAATTTTATCTAACTATATTTAACTCCATACACTGACTTCCCCATCTGAGGGCCATCCCCCTCTGGCTCTTCCTAAAGGGACAACACATATCAACCATGAAATATGTTTATATCTTTTGAACTTACAGTAATTCTTATATATATATATATATATTCACTTGTGGAGGAGAACCGCACTCTGCTTACGATTTAGTGCCAGCAATCAGGTCTTCCCACCGACCTTGTATATAGAAAAAGAGTCCAAGAGGTTGCTGCATTTAAAAATTTCTTTGCTTTATTTCACAAATTGTTCAGTAGGGATTTACAAAGCAAGTATAATCCAAAATCACAGGCACGAAATGCCTACACAGTTTCAGACACAGGTAGATTCAGATATGGATGGATGGATGGATTTACGTCTCGGGCTAGTCAGCTTACGCCCTTCCTAAGTTCCATTGAAGCACATCTGAGGGTTTCAATCCAATCATTCATTTAAATACAGGTTAAGTGAAGTACTTCACATATGGAATCAATATGGCTACCGTATTTATCGGCATATAACACGCACTTTTTTCCCCTGAAAATCAGGGGAAAATCGTGGGTGCGTGTTATAGGCCGATACCCCCCCAATTGTATGTGATCGGAGCGATCGCGGCAATTGCCGCGATCGCCGCCGACATACACAGCTGTGTGGAAATTTAAATACGGCGCCGAGACTGCAGTGTCTCGGCGGAGCGGAGCTACACATAGCCGAGAGTCTTCGGGTTTTCTCGGCGCCGCTTACAGTCCCGCCCATAGGGCGGAACTGGGCGGGACTGTAAGCGGCGCCGAGAAAACCCGAAGACTCTCGGCTATGTGTATCAGCGCTCCGCCGAGACACTGCAGTCTCGGCGCCATATTTAAATTTACACAGGGCTGTGTATGACGGCAGGGATCGCGGCGATCCCACAAAGCTGGACGGGGGCAAGGCTGAACGGGGGGGGGGCAAGGCTGCACGGGGGGGGGGCAAGGCTGCACGGGGGGGGGGCAAGGCTGCACGGGGGGGGGCAAGGCTGCATGGAGGCAAAGCTGCACTGGGGCAAAGCTGCACTGGGGCAAGGCTGCACTGGGGCAAAGCTGCACTGGAGCAAGGCTGCACTGGGGCAAAGCTGCACTGGGGCAAAGCTGCACTGGAGAAAAGCTGCACTGACATGGCTGCACTGACATGGCTGCACTGACATGGCTGCACTGGGGCAAAGCTGCACTGACAAGGCTGCACTGACACTGACAAGGCTGCAGATGGACACCGATAACGTTGCATTGATGGGCATTTTAATGTAAGTCTTTCTTCCTTAAACTTTACTGCTAAAAGTTTTTTTCCTTAAAATTCCCTCCTTAACTTGGGTGCGTGTTATACGCCGGCGCGTGTTATACGCCGATAAATACGGTAATTAGTTCAAATCGCATACCATTTAACATCTATATATGCATATATTTATCTATAACATGCCATTAAAACAAGGATAAGCAACAGGTGTCGAATCTCTCATTCTCTTCACTCTCATTATAGAATATTTGAAATACCTATAAAAACGCAGGGAAATGTTGCATTCATGAGTAAACACAAAAACAAAAAGAAAAAACAAAAAAGATATCCCCATCATGAAGTTATTTTATCTGGCTACTTTCATATACTTATTCCAACAGTTAAACAAATAAATAAAGATCCAAATCAACATTTAAGCCATATGGAGCAATTGTATTCAAAAAATGTATCCAGTATACTTCTCTTTTTCTTAGAATCAATTCACGGTTGCCCCCTCTCCTATTTTTTTCAATACCTTCTAGGACCATATACTTTAGTTGTGATACATTGTGGCCAAATTCCAAAAAGTGTCTCGCCAGCGGTAATTGGGTTAATTTATCTCGTATTGAGTATTTGTGTCTCGCTATCCTATCTTTGATTTTTTGTGTAGTCTCCCCTACATAGACTAAACCGCACGGGCACTTTATGGCATAAATTACATATGAAGATTGGCATGTGTAGTAACCCCGTATGGGGATGTTGAAACCCCTATGTGGATGTGTAAAGTATTTACCTTTAATCATAGAGTTACATTGTATGCATGACAAGCAGGGATACGATCCCAGATTTTTAGGTCCCAGGAAGGTTAGTTTGGCTGCTGCAGCCACAGGTTGATCAGATTTAATCAATCGATCTCGTATTGTTCTACCTTTTCTATAGGAGGACATGGGTGGATTCCAGAATTCCTGTACCATGGGGTAACTGGATCTTAAAAGATTCCAATGTCTTTTGATAATTTGATTAATTTTGTTGGAGAAGGGATGATACTGCATAATAAAGGGGATTCTCTTGTTTTCTTTTCGGGGTGATCGATTACTATCCGTATTAGGATGATCGATATTAACTAAAGCTTGCGGATATCTTCTACTAATAAGTTTGTTTTTTATTTCATCAAGTCTCTGATCACGGCACAGCGGGTCACTCACGATCCGCTGCACCCTCATCATCTGACTTTTTGGGATGGATGAAAACACGTTTGGGGGGTGAAAGCTATTAAAATGTAGCAATTGATTACGATCTGTGGGTTTCACATATAAGTCAGTAGTAATCTGCCCATTGTTCAATTTAAGAAGAGTATCAAGAAAGGAGATCTCATTTTTACCAATTTCAATGTTGAACTTTAATCCAGGTACTAAATAGTTAATGTATTTATCAAATAAGTATAGGCTTTCCATGTTGCCATCCCATATAGCGAAAATATCGTCCACAAATCTGTACCAACATTGGCAATGTTTTAAAAATAAATCATTGACATAAATAAAGGACGTCTCTATCATATTCATAAATGCGTTCGCATATGGGGGTGCAACATTTGAACCCATCGCTGCTCCATTCAGTTGCAAGAAATGAGTATCCCTGAAAAGAAAATAGTTCTCTTCAAGAGTAATTTTCAAAAGGTCAAGCAGAAATGAAATCTGTTCGGTTTTATAGATGCCTGATTGAATTAACAATCGCTGACATGCCTCTATTCCTAAATCATGTGGAATGATAGTAAATAAGCTAGAGACGTCCCATGATATCAGGATGGAATCCGATGACAAGTTTATATCTTGAATTTTTGACAAAAAGTCAGTAGTATCTCTTATAAATGATTTAGTGTTTAATAGCAATGGTGTCAAACACTTATCCAGGTATTGTGCTAGATGTGTTGTCACAGATTCCATCCCTGATACAATGGGACGTCCCGGGGGATTTTTAGGGTCTTTATGAATTTTTGGTAACATATACAGTACCGGTGTAACCGGATATTCACATATCAAAAACTCCATAGTTTCATCATCAATGATTTTTTGTTTAACTGCCTTAGTTAGAGTTGTTTTTATCCTTTTTTGCACTTTAAAAACAGGACAGCAATCAAGTCTTTTATAAGTAAGGGTATCACTCAGATGTTTCATTATTTCATTTTCATACATGGATGTATCCATGACCACAATAGCTCCCCCCTTGTCAGCCGGCTTGATAGTGATATCATGCCGGGCTGACAAGGAGTTTAACGCTGCAATCTCATCTCTATTTAGATTGTGGGGTATATGGTCTCTCTTATCTCTGTCACACAAAAAACGTTTTATATCATTTTCCACTTTGTCTATATATACCTCTACAGCAGCACATGAAGTGGGTGGTACTTTAGTGCTTTTTGGTTTTAAACCCATGTTTTTGATCGATAATATTGATAATTCTTTAGTTGTGGCAGTGGATACACCAGAATAGTATGCTTTAAATCTTAGTTGTCTAAAAAATCTATATAAATCCTGTTTAAGTACAAAATCATTCATTTTCTCTTTAGGGCAAAAGCCCAAACCCTTATTCAAAACACTTAGTTCAGTTTTAGACAAAACAATAGAAGAAATGTTATGTACCAGGTTTTCATCTAATGTCTCTGGCGGTTCTGGCGTCTGGTGGTTACACCCCCTGCTGTGTCTTTTCTTTGTTCGCCGGCCGCCCCTCCTGGTCCGGATTCGGTCAGGTTCCCTGGTAAAAAAGGAGTAGTTGATACACTGGTGGATGATCCAGTAGATGTCATAGAGGAGTTTGAGCTAGCCAGATTTTTTCGTTGTATTTTTCTGTAGCCCTTTGAATGGTAATATGTAGGATCAGTCCAATTGTAGACACGATCGTTTTTATAATCTTCCCGATCTCGTTCAAGTTTTGTACGTTTACGAAATTGAATATTGGTGCGAAATCTTTCTAATTTATCATTATTCATTTTCTTGAATTGCTGTAGTTCCTCTTGATTAGAACATTGTTGTAGCTGTCTTTCAAGTTCAGCAATCTCCTGCTGTATGAGAGTCCTCTCTTGTTGCAAGAATTGCACAGTTAATGTCATGATATCAAAGGAACATTTATTGAGAATCTGGGCAAATTTGGTTTTAAAGTCCTTGTTCTGTGAAAAGAGGGTTGGAGTCAGACGAACCCTCAGCCCTCTAGGTATCATTTGTAACTTATAGTATTCGGCTAATGTTACCTCGTGAAGTTCCATAGTGGTGGCTCTTTGCATTAGTTTCTCCATTTTTCTGGTAAGTTGTATAGAGGAGGACTGGATCAGAAAATCTCTGGATCCCATGGTGTCAGTGAAAATCCTTGAAGCCTCTGTTTCAGAGAATGAGTATGAGGCACCTGTTGCCATCCTTGCAATGATTCCTTGATAGTAGCTGGTGCTTGTTCCCAGGGGAAAATAAATTTACTTGTGGAGGAGAACCGCACTCTGCTTACGATTTAGTGCCAGCAATCAGGTCTTCCCACTGACCTTGTATATAGAAAAAGAGTCCAAGAGGTTGCTGCACTTAAAAATTTCTTTGCTTTATTTCACAAATTGTTCAGTAGGGATTTACAAAGCAAGTATAATCCAAAATCACAGGCACAAAATGCCTACACAGTTTCAGACACAGGTAGATTTAGATATGGATGGATGGATGTATTTACGTCTCGGGCTAGTCAGCTTACGCCCTTCCTAAGATCCATTGAAGCACATCTGAGGGTTTCAATCCAATCATTCATTTAAATACAGGTTAAGTGAAGTACTTCACATATGGAATCAATATGGCTAATTAGTTCAAATCGCATACCATTTAACATCTATATATGCATATATTTAGCTATAACATGCCATTAAAACAAGGATAAGCAACAGGTGTCGAATCTCTCATTCTCTTCACTCTCATTATAGAAAATTTGAAATACCAATAAAAACGCAGGGAAATGTTGCATTCATGAGTAAATACAAAAACAAAAAGAAAAAACAAAAAAGATATCCCCATCATGAAGTTATTTTATCTGGCTACTTTCATATACTTATTCCAACAGTTAAACAAATAAATAAAGATCCAAATCAACATTTAAGCCATATGGAGCAATTGTATTCAAAAAATGTATCCAGTATACTTCTCTTTTTCTTAGAATCAATTCACGGTTGCCCCCTCTCCTATTTTTTTCAATACCTTCTAGGACCATATACTTTACTTGTGATACATTGTGGCCAAATTCCAAAAAGTGTCTCGCCAGCGGTAATTGGGTTAATTTATCTCGTATTGAGTATTTGTGTCTCGCTATCCTATCTTTGATTTTTTGTGTAGTCTCCCCTACATAGACTAAACCGCACGGGCACTTTATGGCATAAATTACATATGAAGATTGGCATGTGTAGTAACCCCGTATGGGGATGTTGAAACCCCTATGTGGATGTGTAAAGTATTTACCTTTAATCATAGAGTTACATTGTATGCATGACAAGCAGGGATACGATCCCAGATTTTTAGGTCCCAGGAAGGTTAGTTTGGCTGCTGCAGCCACAGGTTGATCAGATTTAATCAATCGATCTCGTATTGTTCTACCTTTTCTATAGGAGGACATGGGTGGATTCCAGAATTCCTGTACCATGGGGTAACTGGATCTTAAAAGATTCCAATGTCTTTTGATAATTTGATTAATTTTGTTGGAGAAGGGATGATACTGCATAATAAAGGGGATTCTCTTGTTTTCTTTTCGGGGTGATCGATTACTATCCGTATTAGGATGATCGATATTAACTAAAGCTTGCGGATATCTTCTACTAATAAGTTTGTTTTTTAACAAAACAAACTTATTAGTAGAAGATATCCGCAAGCTTTAGTTAATATCGATCATCCTAATACGGATAGTAATCGATCACCCCGAAAAGAAAACAAGAGAATCCCCTTTATTATGCAGTATCATCCCTTCTCCAACAAAATTAATCAAATTATCAAAAGACATTGGAATCTTTTAAGATCCAGTTACCCCATGGTACAGGAATTCTGGAATCCACCCATGTCCTCCTATAGAAAAGGTAGAACAATACGAGATCGATTGATTAAATCTGATCAACCTGTGGCTGCAGCAGCCAAACTAACCTTCCTGGGACCTAAAAATCTGGGATCGTATCCCTGCTTGTCATGCATACAATGTAACTCTATGATTAAAGGTAAATACTTTACACATCCACATAGGGGTTTCAACATCCCCATACGGGGTTACTACACATGCCAATCTTCATATGTAATTTATGCCATAAAGTGCCCGTGCGGTTTAGTCTATGTAGGGGAGACTACACAAAAAATCAAAGATAGGATAGCGAGACACAAATACTCAATACGAGATAAATTAACCCAATTACCGCTGGCGAGACACTTTTTGGAATTTGGCCACAATGTATCACAACTAAAGTATATGGTCCTAGAAGGTATTGAAAAAAATAGGAGAGGGGGCAACCGTGAATTGATTCTAAGAAAAAGAGAAGTATACTGGATACATTTTTTGAATACAATTGCTCCATATGGCTTAAATGTTGATTTGGATCTTTATTTATTTGTTTAACTGTTGGAATAAGTATATGAAAGTAGCCAGATAAAATAACTTCATGATGGGGATATCTTTTTTGTTTTTTCTTTTTGTTTTTGTATTTACTCATGAATGCAACATTTCCCTGCGTTTTTATAGGTATTTCAAATATTCTATAATGAGAGTGAAGAGAATGAGAGATTCGACACCTGTTGCTTATCCTTGTTTTAATGGCATGTTATAGATAAATATATGCATATATAGATGTTAAATGGTATGCGATTTGAACTAATTAGCCATATTGATTCCATATGTGAAGTACTTCACTTAACCTGTATTTAAATGAATGATTGGATTGAAACCCTCAGATGTGCTTCAATGGATCTTAGGAAGGGCGTAAGCTGACTAGCCCGAGACATAAATCCATCCATCCATCCATATCTGAATCTACCTGTGTCTGAAACTGTGTAGGCATTTCGTGCCTGTGATTTTGGATTATACTTGCTTTGTAAATCCCTACTGAACAATTTGTGAAATAAAGCAAAGAAATTTTTAAGTGCAGCAACCTCTTGGACTCTTTTTCTATATATATATATATACAGGTACATCTAAAAAAAATGATATCATCAAAAAGTTCACTTATCTCAGTAATTAAATTCAAAAAGTAAAACTCATATATTACATAGATTCATTACACATAGTGATATATTTTCAAGAATTTTTTAATTTTAATTTTGATGATTATGGCTTACAGCTAGTGAAAACCCATAATTCAGTATCTCAGAAAATTATAATATTGTGAAAAGTTCAATATTGTTGAATCATGGGGATTGATTTACTAAAGGCAGATAGACTGTGCACTTTGCAAAGTGAAGTTTCTCCCGAGCTTCCTGACTTCCATCATCCAATCATGTGCAAGCAAAAATTTGTTACTTTTATTTTCCCTGCACTTGATTGGGTACTCTGGGCAAAGTGATGTTTCACATCATTATCTAAGCTCTGGAGCAACTGCACTTCCAGAGTGCAATTGCACTTTGCAGAGTGCACAGTCTATTTGCCTTTAGTAAATTCAATTCCCATGGTGTCACACTCTAATCAGCTAATTAACTCAAAACACTTGTAAAGGTTTCCTGAGCCTTTAAATTGTCTCTCAATCTGGTTCAGTAGGTTAAACAATCATGGGGAAGACTGCTGACTTGATAGATGTCCAGAAGACAGTCATTCTTGTGGAGGGTAATGCCGCGTACACACGGGTGGACTTTTCGAGCGGACTGGTCTGACAAACTTTCCAGCGGACTTTCGACGGACTTCCGACGGACTTCCGACGGACTTTCTAACGAACGGACTTGCCTACACACAATCACACCAAAGTCAGACGGATTCGTACGTGATGACGTACACCGGACTAAAATAAGGAAGTTGATAGCCAGTAGCCAATAGCTGCCCTAGCGTCAGTTTTTGTCCCTCAGACTAGCATACAGACAAGCGGATTTCTGGGTCCGGCGGAGTTATGATATAAAGATTTGAAGCCTGGTCCAAATCTAAAGTCCATCAGATTTGCGACTGGAAAAGTCCGCTGAAGGTCCGGTGAAGCCCACACACGATCGGATTGTCCGCAGGATTTGGTCCGTCTGCGTCCGTCAGACCAGTCCAGTCGTGTGTATGCCCCATAAGTCACAAAAGTTATAAGCCATAATCATCAAAATTAAAAGAAAGAAAAGCTTGAAATGTATCACTATGGGTGAACGGGGGGGAGATGGGCGGAGCCTAGCGGAGCAGACATGCATTGTTAGAGCTCTGCACCGCTGAGGAGAGAAGAGAAGGACAAAGCGGAGCCTGCAGGCGCAAAAGGTATCCATTTGAACCTTTTTGCCCCAGGGAACAAATTGTGAAAGTTTGGGCAGGAAATATGGTACTGGGAGGAAACCGTGGCAGAAATAAAAATCACCTCACAAAGAGCTCACAGGCACTCACTGCAACTAAAGCAGCTCCAGTTACCTCACAAGATACAGCATCAGGGCGCTCTCACAGACAGAAAATGTCACAGCAAGACTCTCCATTTGAGTCAGATACAGAACAAATCCTCTCACAAACCTCTCCACAAGCCTCCTCAGCATCCCCAGTAATATTATTACAATTTGAAAAGATGCTTCATAAGGCTTTAAAACAAACCTCAGACCAAATAACAAAAAGCCTAACCAAAGAAATAAGAGAGCTGGGAAACCGCACCGCAGCCTTAGAAATAAAAATGGATGAAATTGAAATTACAACCCAAGTAAATATAACAGAATTGGAACAATTAAAAGAAGAGAATTTAATACTTCAAACTAAGCTCGAAGATTACGAAAATAGAGCCAGACATTCAAACTTGCGCATAAGGGGAATACCTGAAACTGTGACAGACCTGCAATCTACTATTACTGCTCTATTACAAGAACTAAAGCCAGATATCCCTATTGAACGTTTAGAACTGGACAGAGTACACAGAGCCCTCACAGCCAAAAAGAAAGATGGACCCCCACGTGATATAATCACAAAATTTCATTATTACAGAACGAAAGAACAAATACTAATTGCTGCAAGAGAAAAAAAGGAACTTAATTTTCAAGGACACAATTATCAAATTTTTGCTGACCTATCCCAACTTAGTATTACTAAAAGACGATCCATGAAACCCCAACTAATGGAACTGCAACGCCACAACATTATGTATCAATGGGGCTTCCCCTTTTCAGTCAGATTTAACTACCAAGGTACAATTTACAGAAGCAGATCAGCAGATGAACTACAACAAACCCTTTTAAAATTAAATCTGACCGAACCCACAAGCAGCAACTCTCCCACACGCAGAAGAATGACATCATCTTCACCTTCAGGCAGCACTCAGAAAATTTCAGAACAAAGTGAAATAAGGAAATTCTTGTTCAGTTATATATTATCAGGTAATAACAATAGATTTATTACTTTTTAGGACAAATATGTTCAATAATCCAGAAGTAATGGAAGCTTTTTCTTTCTTTTCTTAAAACAAATTAATTATTACCTAACTAGTTCCTAGAATTATGTTTTTGTTTATTCTAATCTGAAGCAATACAACCTAAATTTTATGAGTTAACATATCTAAACAGTTACATATGAATAAAATATGTAATTGTTTACTCTAAAAGGGTTAAAATCCCAAAATAATTCAAACTATCTTCATCAATACCAAAGTTATTAGCAGTACCTTTCTAACTGAATTATTTAGCCTAGGGCAAGACTAACCATATACAACCACCCTGGAATAAATAATTTCAACAAAAACTATATTCTGCACTCCAATTAATGAAACATCATTTTGATGTCTTTTGACATAGCACTTCTCTCCTGTAAGCGGAAGATCCGTGTACCCCCATTAGCCCTCCTCATTCTCCCAACCATATTATGTGGGAGTGTGAGGAAGGCACTTATTCCCCTGACAGAGATATTTACTCTCTTTTACGGGTAAATTGTGATTACTTGCAAAAAATAATTCATACAGTGTATCATCTAATCTCATATGTTTTTTGTTTACTCTTTACTCCAGAATTCACTGGTTTCTTTTCTATCTATTCATCTCTTCAGTCCACACAGGTTGATCTGCGCAGTCAGCTCTGCATAACAAAAAGTAAGTCAAAACTATTTGATCTGTTGCCATGGCACCACTGAATATAGTTTCCCTGAATGTTCAGGGAATAAATGTCCCTCAAAAAAGGACCAAAGCCTTCCGTACTTTTCATAACAAGAAGGCTCACATAGTATGCCTCCAAGAAACACACTTCACCAAAGATTCTACTCCAAAATATATTTCTCCTTTTTATCAACAAATTTACACGGCTTCTGCCTGTACCAAGCAAAGGGGAACTCTAATTGCATTTCACCGATCCACACCATTCACCTTATCATCAGAAATTAAAGACCCAGAAGGTAGATACCTGATACTCATGGGTTATATAATGGATACAGCAATCACGGTGATTTCCTACTACGCTCCTAACAAACAACCTACACCATTCCTCTCACATATATTACAAGTGATTAATACACACAAAATAGGAACAGTGATAATGTGTGGGGATTCGAACCAGGTCCTCCTCCCATTTCTAGATAAATCACCTTTTACACCATCCAAAATAACCTCTAGATTACCTTTTTCTCAACTTCTTTCCAAATACAATCTGGTAGATTCATGGAGAGAAAGTAACCCAATGAAAAAGAAATTCACTTATTTCTCACACCCTCATCAAACCTTCACCAGAATAGATCATATTTTTCTAACAATAGGAATGATACCAGAAATTATTGCATCAGATATAATTCTGATTCCGTGGTCTGACCATAATGCAGTATACACTACTATAGCCTCAGCCATACCAAAAGCGCATGACTCAACGTGGTACTTACCGGACATAATGCTCAAACACCCACTACATCAGATGGCCATTGAACAAGCTTTAAAGGAATACATATCAATTAATAATACAACAGACATCTCCCCAATAACACTGTGGGAAGCTCATAAGCCTGTCTTGCGTGGTACAATACAAAGTCAAATGGCACTATTTAAACGGGAACGCAAAAATCTAGCAAAAAAACTAGAACTCAGTTTTAATGCAGCCTACATATCATTTCAAGATAATCCATCTCAGAGTACAAAATCTCATCTGGAAAAATCTAGATTGGAATATGATCTATTTCTCACTGAGTCAATTGATAAATCCCTCAAACGCTCCAAACACAATTTCTACATGAATACAAACAAACCAGGTACATATTTGGCTCGGGCATTAAACTAACAAATCTTTCAAACCAATACGTTTGAAATTATCAAAAAATGTTTACACTTGTAATCCAGTTAAAATAGTCCATAAATTTCACTCACATCTCGCAACTTTATACAAGACAAACATTGAATTTAATCCTACAGAGGCTGAATCCTTCTTCTCAAAAATAACCTTACCTGAGTTATCTCAGAATCAAAAAAGCAGTTTGGATGAGCCTATAACTATAGATGAAGTTGCTAACGCCATAAAAGACCTAAAACTTAACAAAAGACCAGGCCCAGACGGCTACTCGGCTTTATACTATAAAACATTCTCAGAAATACTCTCTCCCATTCTCACTGAAACTTTTAACAAACTTCTAGATGGACATTCTTTTCGGCAAGAAACACTAATGGCAATTGTTTGTATGATCCCAAAACCCCTTTCTGATGATACTTCCTGTGTGAATTATCGGCCTATCTCTCTGTTAAACCTTGATATTAAATTATTAGCAAAAATAATAGCAAAACGCCTCAATAGCATTATAGGAAAATTAATACATAGAGATCAAGTAGGCTTCATGCCAAATAGACAGGCAGGCGATAATATACGCAGGGCAGTGTTATTGGCACATATTGCTAAAAAACGGAAAATCCCTTTATGTTTTCTATCTCTCGATATTAAGAGGGCATTTGATACAGTATGCTGGCAATATATGCAATATTCATTACAAAAATGGGGTTTTGGACCCCACTTTTTAACATGGATCAAAGCATTATATAATAAACCCAAAGCCTATATAAAATATGCTGGATACAAATCTGATGCCTTTAATATCAAAAGAGGTACCCGACAGGGTTGCCCATTATCTCCCTTATTATTTGCCCTTATACCGAACCCATGGCCCAATACATCAGAACAAACCAAACTATAACTGGCATTGAAGTAGGAGGTATTACACACAAATTATGTATATTTGCAGACGATGTATTACTTTTTCTATCATCACCACAGGTCTCTGGTCCTAACTTAATACCAGCTCTTGATGGATTTGCAGCCCTATCCGGCCTTATGATTAATCCTAAGAAATGCCTAGTGCTTAATATTTCACTCACAAACATGGAATTGATCCCGGCTAGGGCTGCACTCCCATTCACATGGGCAGAATAATCAATCCCATATCTTGGAATTCATTTAACAGCATCTCATTCTGACTTATTCTCAACCAATTATACTCCTGTATTAAGACAGATCACAAATCTAATAAAACAATGGTCACAACTTCCTTTATCCTGGATAGGGAAGATTAATGCAATCAAAATGACTATTCTACCCAAATTGCTTTATCTATTCAGAGTCCTCCCTATTCCAATTCCTTCCTATTTTTTGAGAATAGTACAAAAAAGAGCAACTTCGTTTATATGGGGCTCTTCTAAACCACGTATACCTATACACACACTACATCTTCCCAAAAATAAAGGAGGCCTGGGATACCCTAATTTTACTAACTACTACAGAGCAGCACATTTGACCAGTCTGTCCAAATACCATGCAAAACAGGAAATCCCATTATGGGTATTTATAGAGGCTTCAGAAAATGACCCTCTATTAATATCAAATTTATTATGGCTTGATCCTAAAGACCGCTTTAAAATTCATAATCCCATAACTAAACACTTCTTATCTCTCTGGGATAAACTAAAAACCAAATATCAGTTACAATCTCCACACAATCCTCTCCTTTCTTTTATCAGAAATACGGCCTTTTATCCGGCATGGATCTACCCAAATTCTTTTAAAGCTTGGACAACATCAGGCATTCAGACACTAAATGACTTCATAGCATCTAAATCATTCCTTTCATTCCCATCGCTTAGAGAAAAATATGATCTACCAAACTCTGAGATATTTAGATATCTCCAAATCAAAAATTTCTATACACCATTCCTAAAGGGGGATACACCATTATCCCAATTATCCATTTTTGAATCAATCTGTACAAAAGATCCATTTGCTAAAGGTACAATTTCATCACTTTATAATCAATTATATGGAGTAGCAAATCTTAATAGACCCTCTTACGTTCAGAGGTGGGAGGAGGACCTGGGACGAACTTTAGAAGACACGGACTGGTCTAACATATGGCTCACATCTAAGTCATCTTCACCCAACATCTTAGCACTGGAGACAAATTAAAAAGTCCTTACTCGCTGGTACCTTGTACCCGCTAGAGTGGCAAAATATTCACCTAATACCTCAGCTCTTTGTTTTCGAGGATGCCCAGAAATAGGCACATATTTACACATATGGTGGACGTGCCCAGTAATCCAAACCTTCTGGAAGGAAGTCTTCGTGATTGCATCTAAAATATTTAAAAAAATAATACAACCAGTTCCATATTTAACTTTACTTAATCTAAAACCGGAATGGTTAACACTCTTTCAATTCAAACTTATGATACAACTAATGACGGCTGCAAAACAAACAGTGGCCAAGGCATGGAAATCTCCTACATTGGTACTAGCAGAAACAATTCACAGAATGAATAATACAATGTCCCATGCTAAGATGGTAGCCATCGATCAAAATCAAATTCCAAAATTTGAAAAACTTTGGCACCCTTGGATAAAACAACAGTTCCTGTCAAACTTCAATGACTCTGTCCTGTTGCCATGGTAACAGATTAAATGACTTACAGAGACACCCATTCTAAGGCTTCAAAGAGAACTAAAAAGAATAATAAACTGACGAGCGGGACAACCTTGTGCACCATACCTCTACCTTTCAACCCTTTTTCTTCTTTCTCTTTCCTTTTCTCCACCTTACGATTAAAGCTCATTATCAGAATTTATTTGACCTATATACACTCTACTTGTAAACAATATGTATAGTAGGTATAAATCATTTAAATACCTACAAAAGTAACTAAGGAAATGATATATATCTTTAATTTAGGTTTACGTGAACCCAATGTTTAATATTTGAAATTTCATGATATTTACCTATATAAACCCTACTGTAAAACAATGAGCTTACTTTATAGATCCTTGTAAACTTACTTTATGTACCTTATAATATTGTATACTCAATAAACTTCTTTTGACAAGGAAATGTATCACTATGTGTGTAATGAATCTATATAATAAATGAGTTTAACTTTTTGAATTGAATTACTGAAATAAATTAACTTTTTGATGATATTCAAATTTTTTTGAGATGTACCTGTAGATATATTGCTGTACAAAAGCAATGTGAAAAAATGCTGTAAATTAAGAATGCTTTCAAAAATAGAAGTGTTAATAGTTTTTTTTTATCAATTAACAAAATGGAAAGTAGATGAACAGAAGAAAAGTCCAAATCCAATCAACATTTGGTGTGATCACCCTTTGCCTTCAAAACAACATAAATTCTTCTAGGTACACTTGCACACTGTTTTTGAAGGAATTCAACATGTAGGTTGTTCCAAATTTCTTGGAGAACTAACCACAGATCTTTTGTGAATGTAGGCTTTCTCAAATCCTTCTGTCTTCACATGTATTTCCAGACAGACTCCATGATGTTGAGATCGGGACTCTGTGGGGGCCAAACCATCACTCATTGTTCTTTTCTATGAAGATAGTTCCTAATCAAATTGGCTGATGGTATGACATGAAGGATAAGTATCTGCCTGTATTTCTCAGCATTGAGGACACCATTGATCCTGACCAAATCTCCAACTCCATTTGCAAGGAACCTCAACCATGTTTCACTGTTGCCTTCAGATACCCATTATTGCACCACTCTCCAGCCATTTTGCAAACAAACTGCCTCCTGCTACAGCCATATAATTTACATTTTGACTCATTAGTCCAGAGCACCTGATACCATTTTCTGCACCCCAGTTCCTATATTTTCATGCATAATTGAGTCACTTAGCCTTGTTTGCATGCAGGAGGTATGGCTTTTTTTATCACAATTCTTCCAAGAAGTCCCCATCTGGCCTGACTTCTCTGGACAGTAGATGGGTGTAGCTGTCCCACTGGTTTTCACCTGCTCTGTGCTAATAGAACTTCTGGACATCTTCTGATGTTGAAGGGAAGTAAGCATGATGGGTCTTTCACTGCTGCATTAAGTTTCTTTGACCGACCACTGCATCTACATCCTCTGTGTGGCCCGTTTGTTTGTGCTTCTTCAAAGGAGCTTGAACAGTGCATCTTGAAACACAATCTGCTTTAAAATCTTTGCCTGGGAGAGACCTTTCTGATGCAATATAACTACCTTGTGTCTTGTTGCTGTGCTCAGTCTTGCAATGGTAAATGACCAGTGACATGAAACTGTTTTCTACAAGCTCACCTTAGTAACAGAGTTTGGCTGTCCCTCGCCCAGTTTTGAGCCTCCTCCACAGCTGTTTCTGTCTCAGTTAATGACTGTTTTTTTAACCTACATATGCAATTGATAATCATTAGCACTTGCTTGGTATGACTGATTAATCATGCACTTGACTCTAACCCTACAAAATCCCTGACTGTAAATGTACAAAGTGTGCAAATGTAAGAATTGATTCTGGTTTGAAGCCAAAGGGTAGTCACACCAAATGTTGATTTGATTCCGATTGTTCTTCTGTTCACTCACTTTGCATTTTGTAAACTGATAAAAATAAATAATTATCTCATATATATTTTTTTTAAAGCACTTTTGCAGGGTATTATATATACAGTATATGCATATACTGTATAAGTATGAATAAATGAATACATAAATATGATAAAACACTAAATAAATATCATAAAAGCATACAATATAAATATGTATTATTTAAAGTGGTTGTAAACCCAGATAAAACGAAAAAAAAAACCCTGCAAGACAAAGGCATAATGAGCTAGTATGCATCGCATACTAGTTCATTATAAAATTCTTACCTTAGAATGATGCTGTTGCAGCGGTCCCCAGCACACTGCTGTGACCATCGATATGTTGTCCTGGAGTTATTTCCGGGTTTGCTGCTCCGGTTCTGTGATGGGCCGAAGCCACGATGACGTCACTCCCGCGTATGCGCGTGGGAGCCAATCGTAATGGCACAGCAGCTGAAGAAATGGCATGAGCGAGCCGTTTCTTCAGTGCACATGTGCCAAGATCATCGGCACATGCACACTGAAGAAACAGCTCACTCATGCCGTTTCTTCAGCTGCTGTGCCGTTGGCAGCGGCTCCTGCACGCATGCGCGGGAGTGACATCATCGCGGCTCTGGCCAATCACAGAGCCGGAGCCTGTGATCCCGGAGATAACTCCAGGACGACATGTCGCCACTCGCCAGTCACAGCGGTGTGCCAAATACAGTGAATATCTCCTAAACTGTAATTCATGGTACCTACAGGTAAGCCTGATTATAGACTTACCTGTAGGTAAAAGTGGTTTTACAGAGTTTACAACCACTTTAACTGGGCTATGTACAGTAGATGTGTCCTCAAGTATGGCACATGTTATAAACTCATAAAAACATCAATAGGAAATACAAGACAAAGAATCCTAAAATCTGCACAAAATGAAAAAAAAATGTTTTATTCATTATCAATAAAATGAATGGGCTAAAATGGCTTGAATTATAGAAAAATAGCATAACATGGTGTCACCAAAGGCTGGGGATGTATAGAAAAAAGACTAAGATCCACCTTCATTTGCAAAATTCATTGACTAAAGTTTGTTCTTGGTTTAACCAAACTTTTTAACAAAGTACCTGCAAAGTTTCAGTAGTTTACACCAAATTGATGTGATCCTTAAAATGTTCTTCCCACTGATGAAGCTTGATCATTTGAAGTGACTGCATCAGTATACTAACGTTACTTCTATCCTGACTGATTACCTCTAAAAACAATGACAATGACTTGAAATCCTTTGGGTTTATAATCATTCAGGATAATGCAATCATGATTTCCACTATTACATTTCCAAAAAAGACAATGCATTTGGGAGAAGTGAGCATGTTTAATATTTTATCTCTAATTCCTAATAAAAAATGATGACGTTAGATACTTTTTAGAATCAGTTTTTTATATGCTGATGACACTTCTTGCATTAGTTCATTATTTCTTCAGTGCATTAAAAATATAAAATACTAGTTTCACCAGCTACCTTTCCTGCTTTAATGTTAATAACTCCTTGTAGGTCTTATAAAAACTAATGGCCAACACGTTCTTAAAAATATGTCATTTTAATGATCACAATTTAATATCAATTTCAATTATTATTTTACAACTTCTATGAGCAAAATTTCAAGAGTAAAATGGAAAGTCTGAATAAATTAATATAAATGAATGATTAGGATTAGGTATTTTCAGAATGCCAGAGTTTTCTTCGTGTATAAACTATATATATTCCTAATGCATGATGAATATGAATTTAAAGAGAGTATATAGGGATTTTTTTGTGTATTATTTTTTGTCAGTAATCAGCAAATGCAATATCCATAAATAGAAATGAACAAAGTCCCTACACTGTGCTGGAAAAGTGGTATACTTATGTATCTTCTCCTATTCCAATATGTGCACCACCACGTGAAGTATAAATGCAAATTCACCAGAACTAAAAGACTAAAAATGGGCATGCAAGCACATATGTTTGTGAATCCACCAAGGCAGAAAAAGAAAATATCCAACGACTTTCAGTGTCGCTTGAACCTCAGTTATGCTTCTTCCTCGCCTTCCCTCTCCCTCGGACAGTTAACAGATACCAAAAGGGATCTCATAATGCAGTATGCTTTATTTAATTCAACAAATGTAACATATAAAAACAATTCACTCACATTTTCAGGTGACATGGAAGGCACCAATATAAACAGCCTGTATACACACAGAAGAGTAGCACTCCGCCACTCACACACACTGGAAGTAACCAACCCAAACTGGTGTCAACAGAAACCGGATATAACAGTAGTGGTTCTGCCTCAGCGTGCTTTGCAATCCAACATCCTGAGGTGGGATCCACTGCCATCATATCTGGTGCAAGGCTTACAATACATGTGTTAATTTGTTAGTGGATGTAATTGCAACCCATGCTGTAAGAAGAGAACATTGAGGTTCAGAGAAATTAAATACAGGTTTACTGTGGTATTCTTACTGAACTAGCTTAATGATCAGTCTCTAGTGATCAGGCATGCAGGGTAGAACAGCCTGGTCAAAATTAAGAGGGAAAATAATATTAAAAACAAAATGTAGCATATACAATTGCTATGCAAGCCATGTTGTCATTTACTGCAGATGCTATAATTTTCTGTAAAACTCAGTGCCATATGGAAACCTGCAGGCCTTCTGTACACAGTTAGTGTACAGACCTTCCCTAGAAATATAATTTCCTGCTTGTGTGATTGGCTCACCTATTTTTCCCAGGCGTTTGTGCTGAGATACAAGTAAAATTTCAGGCAACTCCTGCAATAGCAATTATATTTTTGGTGAGAAGGGTTAACGCAGTAGTGAACTCTGACAATGTAACTACAAATCAGCAATATATAACTTCATTTTGCTGTTTTCAATAAGCGTCGCATATAGTATGCCAAATAAACCTTCTTACTTGTTAGAATAATGTTTTTGTGAACACTCCAGCTTATATCTCACCGCCACCATTACAACTGTCTTCTGCATCTGTACAGTAATTTATTTCTGCCCCCACTATGTATCCATGGCCATAACCCCATGCATGTGCATCAATCCCCGAAGCCAAGCTTCGTTTTAGTTTTCGGTTACTATGGAAACCGTGTCCGGCGAATAGAAGCCGATCCTGCTGCTGCCCAGCCTCCCAATGGGGAAGGAGTGTCGCGGGATCTCGGGGCTGACACCGACATTACGAAATGATGAAACCCCGGCATATACACAGCATTTTTCCAGCAGCATAAGCTTCATGGAAAAAAAGGGCTAACAGCGCATGTGCCTGTGACGTCATTGAAAAGAAACAGAAGGATTACAACAAAAGCAATGTTGTAATTATGATGAAGAAATAATACATTTTGCTCCCAAAAGAATACTTCCCCTCCCATCAGAATTAGGTGACTAATTTATACGATCCACTGACAAGCTGGGATGCAAGAAACAAGAATTCATGTTGGATTAATCTGAAGCCACAAAAACTTTTTATTCAAGGAAGGCTTGGGTAATTAAACCTATTGTATCAAAGGGTGAATTTATATCCTTAAGTCAACCCCAATGTTAGCTAAGATGGTCTCACAGACAATGACTAAGATGCAAAGTTAAGGTTTACAACAACAGGACAAATAATGCCCCGTACACATCGGACATTCCGACAACAAAATCCATGGATTTTTTCCGACAGATGTTGGCTCAAACTTGTCTTGCATATACGTATAAAAATTATATAATTGTGCCTGCGCTGAGAAATATACAAAAAAACGTGCATAAATAGTAAATTAATCCACTATAAATGAGCTGTGAAACCATATATGTATACTATAAAAGTGCAAAATTTAGCCTCAAAGTGCATATGACATAGTGCAAAAAGCAATATAACCCATTGAAAGTGCACCATGCAAAAATAAAAACAACAACAAGTACACAGGTAACCTGTGTATTGCAAGTGTCCAGCTCAATCCACGGGTTAAAACCCATAAAAATGTGCAAAAACAGTGTCCATAAAATAAAAAAATAAAAGTTCCTCCGAGATGCTCAAATCACAGCAAACAATCCGTGCTCTCCCGTGACACCCCACATGTGCTTGCGCTCACCTCTACTCGTGTGACCCAGTATTTAAACTGTGTCAAACACGCAGTGGGGCCAATCCTGGGCTCCCTCAGGATGAAAAGATAAGAATACAATCCTCACAGGTGCAGTCAGTATCCACATGTATAGGAGAGAAGTAAAAACTCCATAGTGTAATAAAGCAGGGATAATTTATTAAATCAAAAGAAATTCTCCAGGAGGGGTAGGACGGAGCTGTCAGCAGTGGAGGAGACATTACACACCACACCGCACGTCATCTGAATTGCAGCTTGTTTATACGCTTGTTAAGGTTGGTGCACTGAAGCACCCACTCAATGTGAGTACCCTCCTGGAGAATTTCTTTTGATTTAATAAATTATCCCTGCTTTATTACACTATGGAGTTTTTACTTCTCTCCTATACATGTGGATACTGACTGCACCTGTGAGGATTGTATTCTTATCTTTTCATCCTGAGGAAGCCCAGGATTGGCCCCACTGCGTGTTTGACACAGTTTAAATACTGGGTCACACGAGTAGAGGTGAGCGCAAGCACATGTGGGGTGTCACGGGAGAGCACGGATTGTTTGCTGTGATTTGAGCATCTCGGAGGAACTTTTATTTTTTATTTTATGGACACTGTTTTTGCACATTTTTATGGGTTTTAACCCGTGGATTGAGCTGGACACTTGCAATACACAGGTTACCTGTGTACTTGTTGTTGTTTTTATTTTTGCATGGTGCACTTTCAATGGGTTATATTGCTTTTTGCACTATGTCATATGCACTTTGAGGCTAAATTTTGCACTTTTATAGTATACATATATGGTTTCACAGCTCATTTATAGTGGATTAATTTACTATTTATGCACGTTTTTTTGTATATTTCTCAGCGCAGGCACAATTATATAATTTTTATGCTTTATATCACACGATATGAAACGTGGTTGGGTGCTTGCTGCTAATTAACCAATGATTGTCACCCCTTAGAGGCATTGATCCAGTTGTGGCTCGCAGGAAATTCCCATTTTTTGTTTGTCTTGCATATACGGTCACACAAATCTTGTTGGAATTCCGAACGTCAAGAATGCGGTGACGTACAACATGTACGATGAGCCGAGAAAAAGGAAGTTCAATAGCCAGTGCGGCTCTTCTGCTTGATTCCGAGCATGCATGGAACTTTGTGAGACGGAATTGTGTACACACGATCGGAATTTACGACAACAGATTTTGTTGTCGGAAAATTTGAGATCCAGATCCCAAATTTTGTGTGACGGAAATTCCGATGGAAAATGTCCGATGGAGCCTACACACGGTCGGAATTTACGACAACAAGCTCCCATCGAACATTTTCCCTGGGAAAATCCGACCATGTGTAAGGGGCATAAGACACCACTATCAGAATAGTAAATAATGGAATTGTGTCCAAAATGTTCAAAGTTCATTTTAGACACTGTGAGGAAACACTGAAAACCTGTATACATTTGCATTATAAATACATGTATATGAAAAGTAGGAATATGATATTTTAATATAGTACAAATGAAAAATTGTGTTTAGATACCCATCATGGTGGTAAAGACATAGAAGCCGTGTCTGCATCTATATGAAAATACCCATATTACATGTGTTGTCTCAAGACAAATAGGTCCGCATAGGTGATACAGGAGTCATGTCGTTCATATAAATATCCATTTTGTGTGATTCTAATTATTCATATCTATACTCAATTATATTTTGTACCAATTCACTGGGGATCCCTAAGCAGTATAGACATATATTCATATCCCCAAAATATAGATAAATACTCAATATAATAAAAAAAACACTTTCCTTCCTTTTAACAAAATACATTTAGAAAACATTTTCTGTCTTCAGACAACCCCAGTGGCTGACGGTAAAATTCCATGAAATTCACCATGGTAAATCATTCAATTTTGCTTAACCAATAGAAAAAAAAGCCATACCTTTTGGGCTGAGCCTTTTATAATTTTATGATCTTATTGTCTGAGATGGTATTTAGAAGCAAGAAAGATGCCATGAAGACACTCAAGAACAATTCAGAAACACCTGATTACCATCAATCATACACGCAAACATATACACCATTCATCTACTCACACTTTTACATTCATGGAGATTCCTGATGCTTTGGAACTCGGAGGTCGCAAGAAGTAATTCCTCTTTACCTCCCTGGTGGTATGATTATGTCAGATTTTTGCGTCTCAAATCGGTACAATTATTTTGCATAGAAATTTGGCGTTTTTGTCTCCCGCAAAGAAGGGAATAATAACTGTCACATCCCTAAAAGCAGCACTCAGTCAACACATACTGAAAACACTTTCTAGGCACACGGTTAACCCTTTGATTGCCCCAGATGTTAACCCCTTCCTACCCAGTGTCATTAGTACAGTGACAATGCATATTAGTGTCACTGGAAATGCCAGTGGCAGTTATTCAGTTCCCACTCAGTGTCAGTTAGTCCATTGTAGTATCACAGCCACACTATAAGTCGTTGATCGCCGCCATAACTAGTATAAATAAATAAATAAATAGAAATTCCAGCGTCTATACCATTGTTTGTAGACGCTATAACTTTTATGCAAACCAATTAATATACACTTATTGGGATTTTTTTTACCAAAGACATGTAGCAGAATATATATTTGGCCTAAAATTATGAAGAAAACATTTTTTTTTTTGACTGGATAAGTTTTATAACAGAAAGTTAAAAAAATGTTTATATAGCAAAAAATTAAAAACAAGGTCCCAGTGGTGATCAAACACGACCAAAAGAAAGCTCTATTTGTGTGAAAAAAAATTATATTTATTTGGGTACATCATTGCATGACCGCCCAATCGCCAGTTAAATTATTGCAGTGCCAAACTGCAAAAAATGGCCTGGTCATGAAGGGGGTAATGCCCTGTACACACAACCCGACTTTCTGGCAGACTAGGTCTAATGGTCTTCCCAACGGACTTCTGGTGGACTTCCGACGGACTTTTCTAAGGAACTGACTTGCCTACACACGACCAGACTTTCCGGCAGACTAGGTCCGCCGGTCTTCCCGACGGACTTTTGACAGAGTTACGGCGGACTTCCGAATGAACGGACTTGCCCACACATGGACTAAAGTCTGTTCATTTTGAACGTGATGAGGTACAATGGGACTAGTAAAGGAAGTCAATCTTGTCGCTTTTATCGATGAGATTGACACCTTGTGAGCCCTGTCGCAGGGCATACCAGGCCCTTAGGTCTGGTATGGATTTTAAGGAGAATCCCCTACGCCAAAAAAATGGCGTGGGTGTCCCCCCAAAATCCAGCGAGCGAGCACCCCCCTGCGGCCCCTCCCCCAAAGCACCTTGTCCCCATGTTGATGAGGACAAGGGTCTCTTCCCGACAACCCTGGCCCCGGGCGGGGGCTTATCGGAAGTCCGTCGGACCAGTCTGGTCGAAAAGTCCGCTCGTGTGTACACGGCATAAAATCTTCCAGTGGATATACAACTTTTTCTTAAGAAAAGCAACAAGCAGGACTCTACTACAATGTTTGTTAAAACCATTACACTGTACATTAACTACCTAGAGGGGATTGTTTTTTCATCAACAATAGTGGAGCGTTAAGCCTCGTACACACGATCGGATTGTTGGCCAACAAAGCGTCAGACTTTTGTCCGAAGGGCGTGTGCCGTGAACTTGTCTTGCATACAAATGTTACACAATTGTTGGCCAACAAACACGAATGTAGTGACGTACTATGTGGAATTTCAGCTCTTGAGTGCCACCCTTTGGGCACCTTCTGCTAATGTCGTGTTTGGTGAGCATTGATTCCGATCATGCGTGTTTGTACTTTGGACTTTTGTGTGACGGAATTGTATACACACGATAGGAAAATCTGAAAACAGACCAAAATTTACTAGCCTGCCATCCAACATTTGGACAATAATTGTCTGATGGAGCGTACTAACGGTCGGATTTTAGGCAAACAGTCTGTCATCACACAATTCCCTGTTGAAAATCCGATCATATGTACGAGGCTTTACTCTGCTAATTTGATCCTTAGCACTTCAACCCAGCCATTGCGTAGTGGGCAGATGGTCCCAAGGTAAGGAAAACTGTGCTTGAAAATATCCTGCTTTTAAAGATTTCATAACCAAAGGTCATTGAGGCTTAGCTACCCAGACTAAATTTAGTAGCATCAATATGTGTCAGTTAACAGTTGATATTAGGGTTTATGAACATGTAGACACAGTTACATATCTTTCTGCAGCAATCCGAAAATGTATGTATAGGTACATCAAAACTTTTCTTATGTGTTTCCTTTTTGTCTGTTAAAGGGGTTGTAAAGGTTCGTGTTTTTTCACCTTAATGCATCCTATGCATTAAGGTGAAAAAGCACCTGGCAATGACAGCCCCCCCAGCCCCACCGTTTACTTACCTGAACCCATTCACCTGCTGTGCACCTCCCCCGGCGTCCTCTTCTCCACAGAGTCTGGCCATTGATTGGATAGATAGGAGAGATTGATAGCAGCTATCAAACACATCCAATGACACGGCCTGCTGGGGGGCGGGACCGAGTCATACACGCTGTGTCTATGGACACAGCGTTTATGACAGGGAGCGCGCCCACAAGCTAACCCCCTCGGGATAGAGCTTCCCAGAGGGAGGTTAGCTATTGCGGGGAGGAGCCGAGACAGCCGCCGAGGGACCCCAGAACAGGAGGATTGGGGCCACTCTGTGCAAAACGAACTGCACAGTGGAGGCAAGTATAACATGTTTGTTATTTTTTTTTAAAAAAGGAACCCATACAACCCCTTTAATTATACCATTGAAAGCATAATTTAATTTTTTATTTTTTGTTCCAACAATATTTTATTGAAAGTAGAAGATTAATACATAGTATAAATATACAAAATGATATCAATGTAGGGTGGAAAACAGGTTGCAAATGTATCATATATCAGTTAAGTAATATTAAACATCTGAACAGCAATCAGTCCACAAACATCCACAAGGAGACTTAAGAAATTCCTAAAGAACTAAATCGTCCCTGTAAGGACCCATTATTAACATTTATGAATGTCAAGCTAGAGCTTCATTTCTGTGCTTAGTAAAAATTGTGGGAAGGGACGTAAATGCTGTTAATTACTGAAGTGGACGGATAGGGGATTATGTTCGACTTGGGTCTTCTATCTAATTCTGAAGGTGCTCCTCAGGGTGAGGCCTAATGTGTGAGAGATGTAGAAGTGACGAGCAGGGGGGAATTAGAAGTAGTATAGAGTTACCTAGTGGGTGTAGAGCACAGGTGGGGAAAACATAAGAAAGTTGGGGGAAAAGGTAGATACTAGGAGGGACAGGAAGGGACAATAGTAAAAGTGTAGTCCCCTCCTCAGTCTCCATGTGGGATTAAGTCATTTTCCCTAATCACCAGGGGTCCTATCCTCCTCAATGCTAGCCAAGCACAGTGCTATAGCCGACCTGTGAGTACAGATCTCTTTCTCCCCATGAGGTCTTTTCTCCCTTTAAAGGGGTAGAACATATTTACTAATTTTACATATTTATTTATATTTACAGTTTACTTCTGTACCCAACTCCTGGTGAATGGCATATAGCCATGAAACGCGTTGAGTTTCCATGGGTGCTCAGACAAGTCCGGCTCATTACTTATTCACTGACCCATATATACTTTTTATACATCTAAGATTCATTGAGTACTATGCAATTATCAATGTGTAGGTGTACCTATCTTATAGCAGCTCTTTTGCATATGATGTACTAATGCCTGCTAATATGAAACACCTTGTATTATATTTACTAACATTTACTATCTTTTATGTGCTGCCAAGATAATGTATATGTATCTATTATGTTTATGCCATTGTGCATGTATACATATGAAAATACTTTTTTACTATTGTTACAAATAAAAAATTATTACTATATACTCTACCTCCACAAGTCAATTGCCTCATGTAAAGTCCCACATTCCCCTTTTTTATGTACCAGGCAGCTTCACTAGCCAGGGACAGTAAAGTAGTGGGTAAGCTTCAGTGGAGACTCATCCAGGAAGGCAGCGGGTAGCTGTGAGGAAAGCTTGAAGGAGTACGACGGGTAGCTATAAGTAAAGCTTGAAGATAAAGTACAGCGGTTAGCTGTGTGGGTGAAGCTTTGGAATTCAGAGGGTGGCTGAAAGTCCAAGAAGTCTAGTGAGACAGACGACAAGGTAAGATTAAGGATCTACAGTTGGATACTGTGAGTTAAGCTGGAAGATCTACAGTAGGATACAGATTGCTGCATTCAGCGTAAAGGCCCTCGTTCTATATTGCTGTCTGCCTAGTTCTATTTTTGTCTGCGGAGTTTGCCTTAATTGCTATTGCATTTGCCTAAGGGTGTCCTGAGCCCTAACCCTCTCTACCCACTGTTCCTGTTAAGAGAAATAAAACTCTTTGTTCATTTTTACAAAAAGTGACTGGCGCTCAATCTTTCAACCTTGCATCCCTATGCCTAGTAACCTGCACCCTGAGGAGGAATGTCAGTTCTCCCTGGCTCTGGGTGTCACCATTAGGCCCTTGGAAGTTGGGGAGAGTGCTACACTTAGTAAGGCAGCAATGTTATATGGGGCATCCCAGGGAACTGTGCATTGTTTACTTTTAGATTTTAGGCTTACTTTGAGTAGGGTAAGGATAATCAAAAATAAAGTAGAAGTAAACACATATAAATGACAAACATATCAATTGAATTATTCATAACATTTACTTTTCACTGTTTGCTATTGTTGATTGAGAAAGGTCTCCCAATCCCTGAACATAACTTAAACATGCATTTACCAGATTTTGCATTTTTCAGCTTCTAAAGTTAAGGTTAGAGCACAGCTAGATGGTAAATAAATAATTGCTCGCTGTCTTTTTTGCTTCCATCTCTCATTTTCTTCAGACATTACCATCACTTTCATGATGAGAATTGTTTTATTTTATTATATTTATGGCTTTACATTATAGACAACCTGAGGTGATTATTAAAGATCTAATTATTAAATACATTACATGCTGTTTACAATATTTTAGGAGTACTATGTTCAAACTGTGCAGTGGAGGGATTGCTCCCTTTTTAGACATAAAAAAAAAACAAAAAACAACAGACCACAAACTTGTCAAAAAGTTGGATGCAACTTATTGCACTTTTGAGGCGTATATGTCATCATTATCTTCTGAAAGTTAACCTTGTTGACTGCTTGATTGTTGCAGGTTGAAAGAGTTGCATCACTTGAATATTAGATTATCTATGGAAGGCTTAATGCATAACCAAGCATTAACCTGCCCATCACCCTTAGCACCACCACCCCCACAATTAATTTAACCGCTTCAGCCCCGGAAGATTTGGCTGCTCAATAACCAGGCCATTTTTTGCAATTCGGCACTGCGTCGCTTTAACTGACAATTTTGTGGTTGTGCGACGCTGTACCCAAACAAAATTGACATCCTTTTTTTTGCCACAAATAGAGCTTTCTTTTCGTGGTATTTGATTGCCTCTGCGGTTTTATTTTTTGCGCTATAAACAAAAGAAGAGCGACACAGTGGTGTAGTGGATAGCACTCTTGCCTAGCAGTAAAAAGGGCTGCTGGTTCAAATCCCAACCATGACACTACTTGCCTGGAGTTTGCATGTTCTCCCTGTGCCTGTGTGGGTTTCCTCCGGGTACTCCGGTTTCCTCCCACACTCCAAAGACATGCTGGTAGGTTAATTAGCTTCTGTTCAAAAATTGGCCCTAGTATATGAATGTGAGTTGGGGACCTTGGATTGTGGACTCCTTGAGGGTAGGGACCAATGTGAGTGTGGGATGTATGTGTGGAGTGCTGCGTACAATGATGGTGCTTTATGGGTACCTTAAATAAATAATATTAAATAGAGGAGTATCTTAATGAGACACAATGTACAGGGATAGGGACAATTGTAGACAGGCACCCACACTCACTCAGGTTGAACTGGATGGACTTGATTCAACCTTACTAACTATGTAACTATGACATTTTTGAATCAAAAACACAATTTTTTTTCCTCAGTTTAGGCCGATATGTATTCTTCTACATATTTTTGGTAAAAAAAATCACAATAAGGGTATAATGATTGGTTTGTGCAAAAGTTATAGCGTCTACAAAATAGGGGATAGATTTATGGCATTTTTATTATTGGTTTTTTTTTACTAGTAATGGCGGCGATCTGCGATTTTTTTTGTTTTGGGACTGCGACATTGTGGCGGACACATCAGACACTTTTGACACATTTTTTAAACCATTGACAATTATATAGCGATCAGTGCTATAAAAATGCACTGATTTCTGTGTAATTGTCAATGGCAGGGAAGGGGTTAACACTAGGGGGCGATCAAGAGGTTAACTGTGTTCCCTATGTGTGTTTCTAACTGTGAGGGGATGGGACTGTCTAGGAGGAGAGAGAGCGAGAGTGATCGGTGTTCATACGTAGTATGAACACACGATCTGTCTCTACAGCCCTGAAAGAACCAGAACCTGTGTGTTTAGTACACACTCAGATCCTGGTTCCCGCTCTGTCACAAGCGATCGTGGGAGCCCGGCGTTCATCGCGTCTACTGGGCACTTGCACCGGGGTCGGGCACATGCTGCGGGCATGCGCGCGCACCCCTAGTGGCCAGAAGGCATACATAACATTGTTTCGCCCAGCCATGCCATTTTGACGCCGTAAAACTGCGGCGGCTGGTCGACAAGCAGGTAAACTAAAAGCCCCTTTAATCTGGGATCTTCACTGCAGAGAAGGGGAGTTTTTTCTGTTTTTTCCCAGTCCCTGTGTGGTGGTGACATACACACTTCCTATCAGTAACTTTCAGGCCCCAGAAGATTGTGCAGCATGTTGACAGAAAAGACCAGTTGGTGCAGTGTGTTGCGTTGGCTAAAAATATAATTTTTCTATAAGACTCATAGCATTCTGGTTTCACAGACACAGAATTTCTTAATGCTGCTGGATACAATGGGAATACTATGGGAATGTAGATACCATTGTTGTATTCTGTTGGCAGTTTGAGAACAGTCTATTGTCTCTATAGCTACAGTAAACAGGTAAGAGAGTGTCTTTCAAACTGAATCTACCGAGATGTAAGTTAGTTGGTTGTTAAGGAACCATTGTGAACAAGCTGACATATAAAAGGACTGATGATGCCTAAAACAGAGGCCACTTCGTCATGCTTTAACACCAGAAGCCACTCATCATGCAAGAAGGTGCCTGATCTCCAGAAGAATCGTTGTCAATGGAGATCATGAACATACAGTAACCGGAGTTAAGTAACTTTTAAGTTTATTTCTACTGTTATAGACCATAGGCTGTTTATTTGCTATGTATTTTGCTTGTTATATATATATATCTTTCAGTCGTGTACTATATTCCTAATATTGTAATCATTTTGTAAATTTGTACCATACCAGCAGTTAAGATACAGATGAAATTGGCTATTGGCAAGGGACCAGGATTTTGGACAAATGTTTTGGAATCAGAGTTAAACGAAAATATTCTTGGGATGGACGTATTTCAAGGTCAGTTTATTCAGACTGAATGGGGTACATTCACATTCAGCTATCCTGATAAAGCGTATCTGGTTAGGGTGGTGAAGGCTGTGGTCAGAGGTCATGTGAAATGGACCTCTGTCAACATTCCTCCACCAGAGAAGCCAGTCTGTCCCAAGCAATACAGATTTCCTGGAGGTCACTGTCAGGGCTGTGCCCAGCCCTTCCTTCTCTGAGCTAGTGGCTAATTGCCAGCTCCTATCTCTCCACAGTGACTCACCTGTTGATGATCCTGCTTGTTGGTCCTGCCTACTTAAGCCGTCCTGTCCAGATGATCTCTGCCTTCGCCTTGGTCACATCTCTAGAGACGCTCTCCTGTGTTCCTGTTAAAAACTTGCTTGGCTGATATTCCCTCTGGTTCTCTGACGTTTTGGCTTGTCTGACTATCCATTCCAGTTTCTGTATAACTTTGGCTATGTTTTGACTACGTTTACTCTGTTTACCTTTTTTTATTATTATTATTAAACAAATGTGATTTAACTGTACTTCTGTCTCAGTCTGATTCATGGTTTCCAACAGTCACAAAGAAATTGGGGAGACTATTCAAGAACTGTCGAGAATAGGGAACCTTAGACCTGCTGTAAGTCATCTCTCGTCTCTGGTGTTCCCAGTAAAGAAACCTGATGGGACATATAGAATGACTGTGGATTACAGAGGTCTAAACAAAGTGGCTCCTCCGTTGAAGTCAGCTGTACCTTTATATGATCTCAATTATTGAGAAAATTGATAAAGAGGCAGGAGAATATAATGCTGTGATAGACCTGGCTAACGCTTTCTTTTCGATTTTGAAAGACCCAGAGTGTCAATACAAGCTATGGTGTGGGACGGCCACCAGTACACTTTCACAGTGCTTCCTGAAGACTATGTTCATTCTCCAATGATTTGTCATGGACTGATTGCCCAAGATTTAAGGACCCTGAATTTGAATGTCGATGTGTTTCACTAGATTGATGACATCATGATCTCTGGGACAAAAGAAGATATAACTGAAGCACTGCACCTGCTGATACAGCACTTGGAGAACAGAGGGTGGGCTATCAACAGAGACAAATCCTAAGGACCTGCTACAGAGGTGAAATTCCTAGGAATGATGTGGACTGAGCCACAGAGGAAAATTCCACAGACAGTTGTGCAAACTATCCAGGCACTGTCGCCCCCTACTACAAAAAAGAGGCACAGAAGTTCATTGGAGTTGTGGGATTCTGGAGATCGTTCATCCCACATATTACCAGGAAAAAGACTGAGTGCTCATGGGGTTCAGAGAAGCGGACCGCATTTCTCACTGCTAAAGAAGCCATTTTGCAGGATCAGGGATTGGGACCCTTAAGACAAGGAGTACCATTTCAGCTGGATTTAGTGGAGCAGGATGGTACCATATATTGGAGTCTGTGGCAGCCAAATGAAAAAGAAAGGACTGAGAGCAATACCCATTGGATTTTGGTCCAAAAAACTGACAGGGGCACAGAAGACATACACTACCCTAGAGAAGTACCTGTTTGGGGCCTACACAGCACTTCAAAATGTAGAGATCATTACAGGAAAGTACGCAGTCACCATCCATACTGCATTGCCAATAGCCGGATTGGTGAGAGATAATGGACTGACCACTAGGGCAGCTGTAGCCCAGAACCAGACACTGATAAAATGGAAGTGGTACCTTCAAGAAAGAGGGAGTATTGCAGCTGGGGATGTTAGAGACATTTCAAAACAGTTGGCAGGGCTTGTTACTTTTACCAGCGCCCAGCCAGAAGAAGAAATTCCTGTGCTGCAATCATCCCCCATTCAAGAGGCTCCACCCTTTGAGTCTCTGTCAGAAGACATGAAGGAGTCAGCGTGGTTCACTGATGGTTCAGCCATAGTCGCCTCGTCTGGGTGTAAATGGACAGCAGCAGCCTACAACCCAAGTACAGACACAGTCCTGAAGGAGACTGGAATTGGAGGGTCCAGTCAGAATGCAGATTTGAAAGCTTCAGTGATAACTCTTCAGGAGGATCCTTCTTCCCATGTCACTATCTAAACTGACAGCTGGGCGGTTTTTAAAGGACTGACAACTTGTATGCCCATGTGGAAGTCCAATGAATGGATGATTCATGGAAAGGTGGTGTGGGGAGGCAAGTAAGTCTGGGACTACATCTGGAAGAAAGCTCACTCCCGCTCCATAAAAGTGGGGCATGTTGATGCACATGTGCCTCTAGTCCCATACTTTGAGAACTATAACAGAGTTGCAGATGAAATTGGGCCAAAGATTGTGGAGTGTACTAATTGTGCCACATCCCATACAATCCACAGGCAGCTGGTTTGATTAAAAGATACAACGGGCTATTGGAGGACTAGATACGCAAACTTAAACCTACAGATACACTAAGGGGGTGGAGTCGGGTCCTCACACAGGCAGTCACGTTGTTAAATTCTAGGCCAATAGCCAAAAGCACACCATATGAGAGGATGGTAGGGGCTGGGGCACAGAATCCAAAGCTGGAGTGCAGAGTTCAATATTTATGTAAGGTTCCTAAAAGAACAGGGCTTAACAGATACCATGTTACTGCTTCCCATGACATAGAAACCAAGAGTGATGTATCTGAAGCTGAAGCCTATCTAGGAATGAGAGGGAATCTGGCAGGGAGATTTGAAGTTATATTTGCATTGGCAGATGAGCTTCAAGACAGTGGCTGGGACTTTGACTGGTTAGTGGATACTTCTCAGCAAGAGTGGAAAGTGAGGCTACATAACATCAAGCCTTCCAAAATAAACAAAAGTGATCTTCTGGGAAATATCAGTATATTTCCTCTCTTCCTTAATGATGTTCTTTGGGAGGGTCAGAAGTGGATGCAGGCAGGTGGCAAAGTATTGGTCAGATATCCAGGCAAGAAGCCATTTAGAGCAGAGATTGTAGCTGAAGGGTCAGGATCTACTGTTTATGTATTATTAGAAGGAACAGATAATCCACTTTGTTTTCCACACAACAGGCTGTCTCCGATTTGATCCATAGGAAGACCAGAGAAAAGTGGTTACATGATGGACAGAATTATGGAAGACTGCAAGAGCTGTGGAGAGCAAGGCCTTTGATGTATTACAAGCCTGGACTTGTTTCTAAAGAACTTTAGAATGGACTTTCTAATGAACTTTTAGCCAAAGACTGAAACACCTTCTCAGTGACAGAAATATGGGAGGGGTTTCATTCAAGGAAAATTAATGTTTAGAATGAGTTTAGTAATGAAGAGATTTTCCTTGTGTAGCCTGAAAGAAAAATCAAGGGCGGAATGTTTTGTGTTTGCTGAAAATATAATTTTTCTATAAGACTCATAGCATTCTGGTTTCACAGACACAGAATTTCTCAAACAAATTATCAGGAACCATGAATCAGACCGAGACAGAAGTATAATTAAATCACACTTGTTTATTAATAATAATAATAATAATAAGGTAAACAGAGTAAGCGTAGTCAAAACAAGCCAGAGTTCAGTAACCGGATCGGGTAGTCATCAAAACAAATGTCAGAGAGCCAGAGATAAATGTAGTAGTACAGCAAGTAGAATCAGGAGCCAGAAGGAACGTCAGCCGAGCAAGTCTTTAACAGGAACGCAGGAGAAAGTCTCTGTGATGTTGACAAAGGCGAAGGCAGAGATCAAGTGAGCTGGACGACTTTAAGTAGGCACGACTGACGAGCAGAATCAACAACAGCTGGGTAACTGTGGAGAGAGATGGGAGCTGGCAATTAGCCGACAGCTGAGCGGCCAGCTCAGAGAAAGAAGGGCTGAGCCCAGCCCTGACACAAATGCTGCTGGATACAATGGAAATGTAGATACCATTGTTGTATTCCGTTGCCAGTTTGAGAACAGTCTATTGTCTCTATAGCTACAGTAAACAGATAAGAGAGTGCCTTTCAAACTGAAGCTACCGAGATGTAGGTTACTTGGTTGTTAAGGAACCATTGTGAACAAGCTGACATATAAAAGGACTGATGGGTTCGACTCGAACATCGCATGTTCGACCTTTCGTCGAATTGCGAACGATATGGGCCGTTCGCGCCAAATTCGAGTGGCGCGTCACGGCCCATAATTCACTGCGGCATTGCAGTACATTGCTAGCTGATGATTGGCCAATAATGCACTATGACCCGCATGCCAACCTTGGCTTGACCCGCAAGCCAAGGTGGCCAATTATGGCTCAGGGGGTTTAGTTCACGCCCCACACTATATAAGGCCGCCTGCACGTCGGCCCTGTGTAGTGTGTTCCTGCGTTGAGAGAGAGAGAGAGAGAGAGAGACAGTGTCATTTGATTTAAGTTAGATAGAGTAGGCAGGCGAGTCAGTTAGCTGCACTTGCAGTGTATTGTGTATATATATGCATCCTAGGTGTTGTGTATATATATATATATATATATATATATATATATATATATATATATACACACTGTATTCAGTTTAGCCAGATCCGTTCCTGTTATTCTCTTCCTACTGACAGGCAGGCAGGTGTTTTTACAGTATTTACAAATACCTGAAGAAAATTAGTGGTGTTCTTCTGATCCTATTAGTCCTATTAGCTACAGTATTTACAGTTAGTGTAGTGCGTCCTCTGCACAGTGTGCACCTAAAGCTACCTGAAGAAAATTAGTGGTGTTCTTCTGATCCTATTAGTACAGCACCGCAGGCAGCTGCAGTATTTACAAGTTAGTGTAGTGCGTCCTCTGCACAGTGTGCACCTAAATCTACCTGAAGAAAATTGGAGATGTTCTTCTGATCCTATTAGTACCGCAGGCAGCTGAAGTATTTACAAGTTAGTGTAGTGCGTCCTCTGCACAGTGTGCACCTAAAGCTACCTGAAGAAAATTGGTGGTGTTCTTCTGATCCTATTAGTACCACAGGCAGCTGCAGTATTTACAGTTAGTGTAGTGCGTTCTCTGCACAGTGTGCACCTAAAGCTACCTGAAGAAAATTGGTGGTGTTCTTCTGATCCTATTAGTACCGTAGGCAGCTGCAGTATTTACAAGTTAGTGTAGTGCGTCCTCTGCACAGTGTGCACCTAAAGCTACCTGAAGAAAATTGGTGGTGTTCTACTGATCCTATTAGTACCGCAGGCAGCTGCAGAATTTACAAGTTAGTGTAATGCGTCCTCTGCACAGTGTGCACCTAAAGCTACCTGAAGAAAATTGGTGGTGTTATGATCTTATTAGTACCACAGGCAGCTGCAGTATTTACAGTTAGTGTAGTGCGTCCTCTGCACAGTGTGCACCTAAAGCCACCTGAAGAAAATTGGTGGTGTTCTTCTGATCCTATTAGTACCACAGGCAGGCAGCTGCAGTATTTACAGTTAGTGTACTGCGTCCTCTGCACAGTGTGCACCTAAAGCTACCTGAAGACAATTGATGTTGTTCTGTTCCTATTAATACCACAGGCAGGCAGCTGCAGTATTTACAGTTAGTGTACTGTGTCCTCTGCACAGTTTGCACCTAAAGCTACCTGAAGACAATTGCTGTTGTTCTGATCCTATTAATACTACAGGCAGGCAGCTACAGTATTTACAGTTAGTGTACTGTGTCCTCTGCACAGTGTGCACCTAAAGCTACCTGAAGAAAATTGGTGGTGTTCTTCTGATCCTATTAGCACCACAGGCAGGCAGCTGCAGTATTTACAGTTAGTGTACTGCGTCCTCTGCACAGTGTGCACCTAAAGCTACCTGAAGACAATTGCTGTTGTTCTGATCCTATTAATACCACAGGAAGGCAGCTGCAGTATTTACAGTTAGTGTACTGTGTCCTCTGCAAAGTGTGCACCTAAAGCTACCTGAAAACAATTGCTGTTGTTCTGATCCTATTAATACCACAGACAGGCAGCTACAGTATTTACAGTTAGTGTATTGTGTCCTCTGCACAGTGTGCACCTAAAGCTACCCGAAGAAATTGGTGGTGTTCTTCTGATCCTATTAGTACCACAGGCAGGCAGCTGCAGTATTTACAGTTAGTGTACTGCGTCCTCTGCACAGTGTGCACCTAAAGCTGCCTGAAGACAATTGCTGTTGTTCTGCTCCTATTAATATAACAGGCAGGCAGCTACAGTATTTACAGTTAGTGTATTGTGTCCTCTGCACAGTGTGCACCTAAAGCTACCCGAAGAAAATTGGTGGTGTTCTTCTGATCCAATTAGTACCACAGGCAGGCAGTTGATCCTGCTAGATGCAGTATCAGTATATATATACATCCCAGCTTTGTGCAGCTTCACCTCACTGCAGGCCATTAGTATGTCTGGAAGGCCAACAAGGAGAGGAAGACAGTCACAACCCAATAAAAGAGGGCAAGCAGGCTCTGTGTCTAGAGGCAACAGTGCTGGTAATGGAGACTGTGCATCCTCATCAGCACGTGGCTGTGGGAGATGCTTGTCCTTTTTTTCAGCAGCTGGCCGTGTTGAGCCGCAACATGCTGAAGACTTGGTAGAGTGGATAACCAAGCCGTCCTCATCCTACTCATCCTGTCTCTCCCAGGCTCAGGGTACTTTGTCTGGCAAAGCAGCTGCCTAAGCGGCCTCTTCCTTCGGCTCAATGGCATCAGTCACTCCTTCCTTAGCCCCACCATGTCCTCCTGAGGAGTCCCCCGAACTGTTTGACCACAGTGTTGGGTACATGCTCCAGGAGGATGCCCATCGTTTTGAAGGCTCAGCTGATGGTACCCAGCTAGAGGAAGGCAGTAACGTGAGCCCAGAGAGAGGGGGTGCCCAAGAAGGACAGCAATCTGGCAGTCATGTTCCCCCAGCTGCAGCATACTGCCAGCTTTGCTCCAGTGATGAGGAGGGAGGGGATGATGAGGTCACTGACTCCACGTAGGTGCCTGATAGGAGAGAGGAGAAGGAGGCACATCTCCAACGAGGCAGGATGCCCTCCAGGGGCCAGCTTAAGGGAAGCACACCGACTACATTATACCGCAGAGCTCCGCATGTACAGGGCGCTGCTGTCTCTGCGTGTTATTCCAAAAGTTCTTTGGTGTGGGCCTTTTTTGAGACGAGTGCATCAGATCCCACCTCAGCTATTTGCAACTTATGTCTCAAGCATATCTCGCGTGACCAAAACATCACCCGCTTGGGCACCACATGCTTGACCAGACATAGGTCGACCTGCCATGCAGTTTGTTTGCAAGCGTACCTAAAAGACCCACACCAAAGAACAAAGTGGACCTCTCCTTGCTCCTCATCAGCTGGGATCTCCAACCCCACTATACCTTCAGTCCTCTCTGAAACCTGCACTGAGAGGAATGAAGGTGTAGAATTAGGTGTGTCACAGCCAAGTACTTGTGGGCAACCTGCTATTGGTACACCAACGTCAGATTGTACCAGGCAAATTTCCCTGCCCCAGCTGCTGCACCGCCGAAAGAAGTTCGCTTCCAGCCATCCACATGCCCAGCGGTTGAATGCTAGCTTGGCTAAATTGCTAGCTAACTGCTGCCTTTTCAGTTGGTAGACTCTGCCCCCTTTCGTGAGTTTGTGGAATGTGCAGTTCCTCAGTGGCAGGTTTACAAATGCCACTTTTTCTAATGGAAGGCGATTCCGGCTATCTACCGGCATGTGGAAGGCAACGTCTTGGCCTCGCTGGACAGGCCGGTCAGCGGTAAGGTGCATATTACCGCTGACTCATGGTCCAGCAGGCATGGACAGGGACGTTACCTATCTTTCACCGTGTACTGGGTGACTCTTCTGGCAGCTGGGAAGGATGCAGGACAGGGTGCAGTAGTGTTGGAGGTTGTTCCGCCACCATGCCTCCAAAATTCTTACAGTGGTGATTCTGCCACACCTCTCTCCTCCACCCCCTCCTCTTCTTCTTCCTCCATGGCCTTTCCTGTGCTGATTTGTCCTTGGAACCAGCTGTGCTCCGTAGACATTCAAGGGGCTACGCAAGCACGCAGACCAAAAGGTGCCATGCGGTGCTTGAGCTGGTGTGCTTGGGGGTCAGGAGCCACACTGGGGCAGAGATTCTGTCAGCTCTGCAGGGGCAGGTTCAGAGGTGGTTGACGCCACGCCAGCTTAAGCCAGGTATGGTGGTTTGCAACAATGGCACCAACCTCCTCTCCGCCCTCTGACAGGGACAACTGACCCATGTGCCCTGTTTGGCCCACATCCTTAACTTGTTGGTGCAGCGGTTCTTGGGCAGGTACCCGGGCAGGTATATGACGCAGGTCATATAATGCCAGTGCTTGGCTGGCTGACCTCCAAAAGGAATTTAACCTGCCCAACAACCGCCTAATCTGTGACATGCCCACCAGGTGGAACTCAACGTTGGCCATGCTGCAGCAGCTGCACACCAGCAGAGGGCTATCAACGAGTACCTATGCGACTATGGCACCAGGACAGGGTCAGGGGAGCTTGTCTTCAAGGGATCATTTACAGTCCGAAGAAACCCATGAAGTTGTATGTGGCTGGGAGGAGGTGGCTGCGGATTATGTCGTCATTAGTGACCCAGAGGACTCTGGACTGAATGCCTCAGCAAACCTACGCTGCATGGCCTCCCTGATCCTGCAAAGCCTGCGGAAGGATCCTCGTATTCGTGGTATCAAGAGGAGGGATGATTACTGGCTGGCAACCCTCCTTGATCCACGTTACAAGGGTAAGGTTGAGGACCTTATCTTGCCGTCGCAGAGGGAGCAGAGGATGAAACATCTTCGGGAGGCCTTGCAGAAAGGTTTGTGCAACGCGTTTCCAGAGCCTGGGAGGTTACAATTTCCTGGTCCTCCTGGACAACGTGTTGCTGAGGCTTCGGTCAGTCACAGAAGGAGCGGTGAAGAAGGTGGCCTTCTGACCGATGCGTTCAGACAATTTTTTAGTCCGCAGCCCCAAGGTTTGATCGCTTCCAGCAACCATCGCCAGTGTCTGATTCACATGGTGCATGGTCCTGCATCCAGCGTTCTTTCAGAATGCACATTCAGTGCTGCTGCTGGAGGCTTTGTAACCGATCACAGGGTGTGCCTGTCCACCGAATTGGTTGATTGGCTGACCTTCATAAAAATGAATCAGTCTTGGATCACCAGCTACCAAGCACCTGATGCTGATGTAACCGATTTTTTTTTTTTTTAATGTGAATTCCCTTCAAGACTGCCTATGCTGATGCTGAGTGACTATCCTTTTATGCTGAGTCACAATCCTCTTCCTCCTCAATTTTCATGCTGATAGCTTGTAAGAACATTTTTGGTTCTGGGCACCGCCACTAGTGGCCAAGGCCCAATTTTTCTGCCCCTGTTTAACAGGGGTGTGTAATTACAATTTTTGATGCAATACTTTGCAGCAGGGCTCATTCCTGTGCTACAACTATAGTATCTGTGAGGGGTTGTAGTGTTGTGGCACCAGCACCAGTGCCCAAGTCCCAAATTTTTAGCCCCTGTTTAATAGGGGCAGATAATTATAATTTTTGATGCAATACTTTGCAGCAGGGCCCATTCCTGCACCCACCAAGAGTAACTGTGAGGGCTTACAGTGTTGTGGCAACACCACCACCACCAAAGGCCCAATTTTTTTGCTCCTGTTCAACAGGTGCATGTAATTACAATTCTTGACATAATATTTCACAGCAGGGCCTGTTCCAGCGCCCACCAAGAGTAACTGTGAGGACTTACAGTGTTGTGGCACCAGCACCACCACCACCACCAAAGGCCCAATTTTTCTACCACTGTTCAATAATGGCATGTAATTACAATTCTTGATCTAATATTTCACAGCACGGCCCATTCCTGCGCCCACCAAGAGTAACTGTGAGGGCTTACAGTGTTGTGGCAACACCAACACCCAAGGCCCAAATTTCTGCAGAGTATATAGGGCAAGCCCCTACTTTAAAACATCCAACTTACAAAGGACTCCTACTTGCAAACGGAAGGAGACAACAGGAAGTGAGATGAACTCTACCCCTAGGAAGGGAAATTCTCTCCTGTAAGAGTTAATATGGGAAAAACGTGTCTCCTCTTCACTGATGCTTTATCACTAATCCTTGTTTCACTAAAATCCCCAAATTTTCAAAAAAAAATTGTCATTGGGACAGAAAGTGAGGTGAAATCTTCTGAAGAGGTGCATAGACAGCAAAACAAATGTTACAGGGGTGATAACCCTTTCCTATGTTTTCCAAAAAGCTTAAAAATAGATTTTTTGGTTAAAAAAATTATTTTTTGGCTGGAGCTACACTTTAAAAATGTACCAGTTCAAAATTACATAAAGATTCTACTTAACAACAAACCTATAGTCCCTGTCTTGTTTGCACCGCCTGTATACTGCTGTTCAGAGCATATAGGGCCTGGGGGCCCCACGCCTTTCCTTTTTTTAATTTGAGTGCGGGGTTCCCCTTAATATCCATACAAGACCCAAAGGGCCTGGTGATGGACTGGGGGGTGGGAGGTACCCATGCTGTTTGTCTCACTGATTTTCATCCATATTGCCAGGACCCGACCCTAAAGCACAAGCAGTTTTAAATGACTTTTATTCCTTTAAAAATGTCATTTTGTGCAGGGACTGTTCTAAGCACGGGAATCATGTGCCACTTTACAGGCATACTATAGACACCCCCCAGGTACAATATTTAAAGGAATATTTCACTTTAAGCATCATTAAAATCACTGATCCCAAAAAAAGGGCCCATTTTTAAAACTTTTTTGCATTGACACATGTCCCCTGGGGCAGGACCCGGGTCCCCAAACCCTTTTTAGGACAATAACTTGCATATTAGAGATTAAAATTAGCACTTTTGATTTCGAACGTTCGAGTCCCATAGACTTTAATGGGGTTCTAAAGTTTGTGCGAACCGGGGGGTGTTCGGCTCATCCCTACTGATGATGCCTTAAACAGAAGCCACATCATCATGCTTTAACACCAGAAGCCACTCATCAAGAAAGGTGCTGCCTGATCTCCAGAAGAATCATTATCAATGGAGATCACGTACATACAGTTACCGGAGTTAAGTAACTTTTAAGTGTATTTCTACTGTTATAGACCATAGGCTATTTATTTGCTAGGCAGTTTGCTTGTTATAGATATCTGTGAGTATTGTACTGTTTTCCTAGTATTGTAATAATTTTGTATGTACAGCATTTTTTTGTATAGTAAAAGTACATTTACACAAGGCAGAGGTCTCAGCTTCCTTGCTTATACCACAAAGTAACCTTGCTAGATGAGTCAACGAAGGATACAGACAGCAGAGTTAGGTGAGCAAAAAAAGAGCTTCACATGGCTTCTTATGGTTCTTATAAGTATGGCAAGAGATGGCAAGGAGTGATGGGAACTGGGAGAGCATTGACCAGTGTTGCATTTTAAATGGGAAATAAATCCACTGCAGATTTACCAAAATCTTGCTATAATGTGCATGGTAGTAGTGAGACAGAATGCAAAGGGGGATGCAGGTGTCCATCATACTGGAGCAATATTGGCTGTGAATATCCTTCTGGTGGCTTAGTACAGAAACAGAGTGAAGATTCATGGAACAAGCACTGGGCAAGGTAAGTATGAGATGTCTTGTTTTACTGCCTTTTTATAAAAAAAAATTCAGCAACAGATTCACTTTACTCTTCAGGTTGAGATTATGAAGGGGTTAAATTGTATAATTGGATGTTGTTAAAAGTGGGATCCCAGGTACATCCCACATGCTTTTCTAGGTGCAGACTTCTTGTGTAGAGGGCAGAGGGAAAAGAGTCCAAAGTGTGCAAAATCTGCACTTAGTAAACTGATAGGTAGTCATCTAAACCACCATTTTCCTAATTCACCAGAGCAAATTGAGTATTTTCATGGGGGAACTGGGTAATGGACTCTACTCTGCTAAACCACTTCAATAATCAGTTTATCTTCCATACAGTGCGTAATAAAAATTGTATTAAAGGCTTAACAGAAAATTAGACCCTACACAGTATATACCAGTGGGTCATGTTAAGCTTGTGCAATAATGGAAACAGCCACTAGGTGTCACACTCCTCCCTCAGCAACCAACGTTTTGAACCCTATATATTTGGGGTAAGGTCTTTCCAGCTGCAGGAGTGTTTTGATTTTCAGGGGGATTTTCCCAAGTGCTGATTTTATAAATATTTAGGTCACTTAACATGTCTTGTTATATTAGGTTCATTATAAAACTATGTTAGTATAAAAATATAATTCATTACAATTTTGTTATATACTGTATTATTTTGCAAATAATATTTTTTCTCTTATTCCTCATTTGTTTACTTATATTTTTTCTAGCAATGTGCTATTATAAAGCCTAAGCATATCTCAAACCAGCAATTTGTGTTCAGTAGATCGATTGTAATCAAGCTGTTCATACAATGCCTTTTTGGATTACAATATGGAAATTATATAAAGCCATAGTGCTACTTTTGTCATAAGTATAATAAAAGTCTTGTCAAGCTCACAAGTGTTTGGCTACTTTTCTTTTACTTCATTAATTCAGCTATACTGTAACACCCTCTGCCGTCAGTCATGCAGAGTAAGGGCTGGCTGCCTGCTGGTGTTCTGATTTAGCACAGTGGGAACTATTGGCTCAATGGGAAGCCATTGCAGAGCTGCCAGCGGTAAAATGAATATTTGTGAACCCAGGCAATAGGTTTCAAGACTAAGAACATGCAGCTCAAAGATGAGTAAACATTATCATATGTTGCCTTTATCCTGTGATCAAAAATCCCTCTGATTTAAGAATTGGTAAAGTTCTATAAAATGAAAAACGTTATTTTTTTAAATACTGTAGTTCAAATAAGACACTTTGAAAAATGAAAGCGAATGTCCATTCATTTGAGCCTGATCCCAGACAATTCAGTTTGCCCAGCCTGTGTTCAGGAACATGCAGATGGTATATACAGAATTTACCATCCGGAGGTCAGGGCTGGCCTCAGGTTGGGAAATGTAGTATGGTGGTTCCCATTACAATCACAGTACATTCCACTTTATGAAAAGAACATTTTAAATAGAAAGGTTAAAAGACACCTGCAAAAATTCAAACAAAAATAGAATTCTACATGGCATAATTGTAGCACATGTGCTGTATATTAACTGGGAATTACACAAATTCTATTGAACAACAAAACTCAGATTGTGCATCTGCTAAAATGCAGATACATAAAGTTAAACAAATACAGTGGCGAGTATGTGAACCCCTTGGAATTAAGCTGGCCATACATGGATCAAAATGGGTTTGGACCCATGTACAGTATGGGCACCATGGTCGTATACACAAGTCGATCTATCAACTGACTTGTGTACAACCAGTCTGAAAGTTTTTTCCCCAACAAATAGTGCCACCGGCTATAGTTAGCAACACCAATTATTGCATTCTTCTGGCAATGGAAGGCTCCCTGCAGCAAGAATACAATAGTGCTTCGGGAAGGGTTTCCCCCATTAACACTTATGTCCTGTACACACGGTCGGATTTTTCGATGGAAAATGTGTGATAGGACCTTGTTGTTGGAAATTCCGACCGTGTGTGGGCTCCATCACATATTTTCGAATCGGAATTTCCAACACACAAAGTTTGAGAGCTTGCTATAAAATTTTCCGACCACAAAATCCGTTGTCGGAAATTCCGATTGTGTGTATACAAATCCGACACACAAAGTGCCACGCATGCTCAGAATAAATTAAGAGATGAAAGCTATTGGCTACTGCCCCATTTATAGTCCCGATGTACGTGTTTTACGTCACCGCGTTCAGAACAATCGGATTTTCCGACAACTTTGTGTGACCATGTGTATGCAAGACAAGTTTGAGCCAACATCCGTCGGACAAAATCAATGGATTTTGTTGTCGGAATGTCCAATGAATGTCCGACCGTTTATACAGGGCATTACTGTGTTATTGAGGGAATCAAGCAATTTTCTTCCACTCATGGTGGAAGGAAAGTAAATTGCATAATATAAGACCTGCCCTAATTGGTTTTCTGTAATTTGCCATAAAATATAATCTGATCCTCATTTAAGTCACAACAATAGACAAACACCCTTGGGTCTATTGCCACTTTTAATAATAATCCACAAATGGGTCAGGGCCATCGTACACTGGTTTTCAGCTAATGGCTCAAGGAATACCAGTACTTTTTCTTAGACAATTTCATTCTCCAGATTACAATTTTTGCCCTGTGCAATGTATTTTTCACAGACCAACCCTGATCCTCCTCTCCTGGGGTCTCTGCCAGCAATCCTGGATCCTCCTGCCTTCTGAGTACTTTCTGGGGGGGGGGGGGTACTCGTGCGGTCTCGATTCCAGGTATGCATGTAGACAGGAAGTGGCTGCATTGAAAATTTAGCTGTAATATTTTAGCTGGATTCTCCACCATGAAAACATCACCACGGTATCAAGTTGTTATGTTAAGTGTATACTTGGTATGAGTCCACATGATTAGCAAGAGTGATGAAGATTCTGGAGGAAGCTGTTTACAACACCAGAGATGACCACATTATAGGTTTGCTTTTCTCACCTCTAGTGCCGAAGTGGTGAACAAGTATGGCCAGCTTTAGGCTGTGGTTGTTAGAAGTGCTGTTTCCTGATCCTGCTTTGATCACTTTGTCGAGTGATCAAAAGCAGGATCAGGAAACAGCACTTCTAACAACGAGGTGGTGGTGATTACTTGTCAGCACATATTCTTTGCAGAGACTGTCACAGAGCATGGATTGAGTTTATTCACATTTCTTCAACAATCAAGAGTTTTTATTTATTTATTTATAATATTGTGCATGTGGACTTTTTGCATATATTTTTAAGATCATGTTTTGTCACATACTCACTGGAGTGTATTATGAAGCTTACATTCGAAATTTAGCGCACTATTAATAATTTTTGTTATTCAATTTTATATGTGGTACCAGAACACATTTTAAATACTTGCAGCTGTTTTTCATCAATATAATTGGTCACATTATTTTAGTTTTTTGGTTATTTGTTACTCATATCAGCGCTTTAGTAATATATTTCACATTAATAGACAAACACAATGGGGGTTATTTACTAAAGTAAAATCCACTTTGCACTGCAAGTGAAAGTGCACTGAAAATGCACTTGGAAGTGCAGTCGCTGTAGATCTGAGGGGGACATGCAAGGAAAATAAAAAACAGCATTTTAGCTTGCACATGATTGGATGATAAAATCAGCAGAGCTTCCACTGATTTCAGATCTACCCCTTAGATTTAGAGCGACTGCACTTGCAAGTGCACTTGCAGTGCAAAGTGGATTTTCCTTTTGTAAATAACCCCCATTGCTTAAAGTGGAAGTTCAAAAACTAACTAAGGCTAAACATACTCCCACCCCCATTTTTAGCCTATTCTATCTAACCCTGTAAAGTAAAGATCTGCATACCTACAGCTGGAAGGCCGAGGGGCCTGATCCCTATATCTAGGAGGTCTATTCTGAAGCGATTCAAGTCTGGTCACACGATCTCTCCTTTGTGTAGAGGAGAGACCGGCAACAAGGGTTGCGAGTGCTGAGGAGATGACATCACTCTTAGGCTTACTATGGGAAGGGCTTTTTTTCTCAGAGAATAGGTTCAGGTACTCCCTCTTTCTGAGTCACTCCTTGTCTCTGTCCTCTACCCACATCCGAGCATCATTCCTTGGTTCCAACCCTTACTCACCTGTCAGTATCATCCTTTTAGAGAATACAGTACCAAGTATGATTTTGTGGTGCTAAATGATATGTATGGAATTTGTTAATGATAAAAGGAAAGGAGTGAAATACATTTCTGCAACCAGCAACAATAGATCCGTCCAGCAACAACAGATCCCAATCAGCGACAATAGATTCCCCCAGCAACAACAGATCCCTAGCAGCAACAATAGATCCCCCAGCAACAACAGATTCCTATCAGCAACAATATATCCCCCCAGTGACAATAGATCCCCCAGCAACATTAGATTCCCCCAGCAACATTACATTCCCCCAGCAACAATAGATCTCTTAGAAACAATAGACCCCTTGCAACAATAGAACCCAATAATCAAAATACACCCCCCCCTCAGTAACAATAGCTTAACTCCATCAACAATAGACACCCTCAGCAACAATAAATCTTCCCTACAACAATAAACCTTGAGCAACAATATAACCCCCCACTCCAGCTAGCAACAATAGACCCCTCCCTTAACAGTAGATCCCTCCCAGCAACACAGGACCCCCCCAGCAACACTAGGTCTCCCCACCAACAATATACCCCCCACAGCATTAGATCCCCCAGCAGCCATCATCAATAGACCCTTCAGCACACCCCAGCACTTCTTGCCTTTACATATATTCAATGCTAGAGGTGCAGGAACGGCATTCCCCCGCGTTTACGCTGAAAAAAGCCCTGACTATAGGGCATCTGTCTGACTCTCCTCTACATTGAAGACACTGCTGACAGCGGATCATGGGACCAGACAGGAGTGCCCTCAGGACTAAGCTTTAGCTGGCAGACAACCACATCAACCTTATCTTGTAGGATAGTTTAGTAAACTTGGGAATTTTCCCTTGATGATGGCTTGTGGCCCTGAGGCAGTGAAGCAAGCCCAAATCATGATGTTCCCTCCACCATACTTCACTATTATCATAGTAAATTCAGGTACTTACACTTATTTATCCATACATCTTGTAGTTTTGCAAGTATTACATCACAACCTGTCGCAAACCTGGATAATTTAGACTACACATGATCAAAATGCAAAAACGAAGGTTATCTTTAGCGAAAACTGCATTTTAAAAAAATGAGTATATATTGATAAGTCACAGTCATGCTTGGCACCAACCTCCCATTTCCTGAGCATCTGCATTGGTTTTTTAATGTAATGGTCAGCCAGACCAGCCAGTCAGCTCAACATCTATAGAAAAACTCAAGATTTGTATATGAAGTATGCAGCTGACATCTCTGGATCTGAACCTGCCAAAACCCAAGGCACTAGTGGCCCTGCTAACACCATCCAGCTTGACAAACTTTGATTGAGAAATCAAATGCAGTCACTGTTCAGGTATTGAGGCAGCCATGGGCACTGGTCAATAGAATACAATAGCTGGCAACAGGAGATTCATCCATCTATGCTGTTCATCACGGATGGGGAAATTGAAGGATTTCTTTCATAAGTCCAGCAGGAATGAGAAATCTTTAAGTGCATGGTGAGCTTTAGGCCTCACGCACACTGCAACTCTTCTAAAAGCCTTTCTTCTGGCAGGAGAAAGCAGTGTTAAAAACGTTTCTAAAGCTGCCTTTTTTTAAAGCATTCAGGCACATCAGACATTCATACATTTCATTGGTCAGAATATTAATTTATTCGGACCATTGAAATGAATGAATGCTCAAGAGCCAAATGTTCCTAGCACAAAACGTTCCTATTCTGAACACGCTGGCCCTGGGTTTTTTTTCTGACTTTAAACACCCCTTCCCCTAAACACCTATAAAAGCCTATGTGTACATGGACATATAAGCTAACATAGAGAGATGTTTTAGCATTCCCTGTTTAAATTCTTCAAGAATTTTACCATCTATGGGGTAAGTGCAGCCATAATGGCTTGATATTGGCTATTTCTCCTTTCAAGGGAAGCAGGTAAATATTTTGATTGTTATGTTCAGTTAGGTCCCTTTTACATGGGCGTAAAGATTGGGTTTGCCTGTCAGTTTTTTAGGCAGACCAGATCGGACCATTTATTGAGCGGTAGATGTAAAAGGACACCCGCTGTTATCCGATCTGGTCCATTCCCCATCCATCTGGCGGATCAGATTGGATGACAGTCGGATGTAAACGGACATCTGACCACCCAAAGAGGAGAGCGGGCTCTGTCCGTATCTGTTCTGCATAAGTGGAGCGGACACAGACCTGTCTTCTGCCTGCTCAATGGGGATCAGCGGACAGATTCTCTGCTGAGCATGCGGATTGGCTGGCGCAGTCTGCCAGTATGAAAGAGCCCTTATTACAGCAGTTTCTCAATTTAAAGTCATATTAAAGTCATATTTCTTTAAAAAACAAACATGTCATACTTACCTGCTCTGCGCAATGTTTTTGCACAGAGCAGCCCTGATCCTCCTCTTCTCGGGTCCCACACCATCGGTCTTGGCCCCTCTCTCCTGCCTAGTGTCCCCAGAGCAAGAAGCTTGCAATGGGGACACCAGAGCAGGCACGCTTTGTGATTGACATCTGCGGGAGCCAATGGCCAATAAGGAGGGAGAGTACCTGGAGAGCCAAGGCTCTCGTGCACATTGCTGGATGAAAAGCAGGCTCAGATAAGTATTAGGGGGGCTGGGGGAGCTGCTACAAGGAGAAGGTTTTTACCTTCTTTCACGAAGGTACAAAACCTTCATCCTTTACAAAGCCTTTACTTTAAATCATTATCTTGTTTTGTGAATTAGACTAAAATTCTTATACAAACTTCAACGCTTTTGCTAGCTGCCAGAACAATCATGCAAGAAGGAGTTCCTTAGCTTATAGTGATCATAGCATGGTCTCAATGGAGATTAGTTGTTCAAAACAATGGGATTATTGGATAAACCATAATTTCGGAAAAGCTGATTTCTACAAGGTTATTTAATGTTTTCAGTTAGTAGAGAGGAAGTGGGTATATGCTGATGCACAACCATAATTATGTATAATCATAGAAGTTGATATAATGTGAAAACAACAATATACCTGCTATTACATTTGTTACCTAGAATTTATTTTTTTGTGCTTGCTTCTAATGATGATTTCACTATATTAGTAAGTGCTTGAGTGCTTGGCTTCTTTCACTTTTGGACTAAGCCCCACTGTGGGAGCTAATGCCATCAAAATCAAATACTCCTGCCCAACCAAATCCAACTCTTCAGGAGAAATGTACATGGGCAAGATTTAGTTTATTGGTGTAGGTGAACCTGAATTTGGAAAAGCCAAACTCACAGTAACAAAGTAAAAACAGAATCACAGAAGAGGCTTTTCTGGCTAATAAAAGTAAAGGGTTGTGTCTGCTCCCAGGCAGGACCTTCGCTTTTTAATATTTAAAATGCCTGGCAGGCTTGCTTTTATAATTTCCAATATGATGATTTCAAACAAGGCAGAAGCTGTATACCTGCACAAAACAGGTCAATCCAGTTAATCCAGCTTGTAGCTATGCATATACTGTACTTGGCCAATCCCGCTAGAAGCTGAAAATCACTGAAGTAGACTACTGCAGTGAAATTTACTTGCCAGGTCCTGCACTGAATGGCTGCACTCTTGCATACTGATTACAGGAGGTCAGCCACTCAGCATGGGCACCATTCAGTTGCCTGATTTGCATTTTCTGAATGAATGCAAAGTATTTTCTGATTGGATGAATGCCACCCATGCTGAGCAGCAGACCTCCTGTATTCACAATGCATCAGACAGGCCGCTCAGCATCGGCCCAGAAGCAAGAGGAGATCACTGGAGTAGCGAGGTCTACAGCAGTGATTTCCAGCTTTCTAAGGCAATGGCCAGGTACAGTTAAAACATAATAACAATACATGTAACTATGTATAATATAGCCATGCCTGGTATTATTCCTTAATGATTTTATGGCTTTATTTTATAGACCAGAAGTAGTGAGCTGTATATTGCTAATTATATGTATAGCCATCTTTTACTTTTGGATAGACCCGGAAGGGTGAGGTTTTTATAGCTATCTGTGCCACTTCTGAGGAGATTCCCCCTGTTCTATTTGGCCTTATGACCATTGTCTATGGTACAGAAAGTGATGGTAAATCCAATGATTTCCCATACAGCCCTTGTGCTAAGTCATGTGACATGATCCCATAACCAGGCTCAAATGACACATAGGAAAGTGACCTTGTGCCCTGAGATGGCCAATGCTTTAGGAAGTATGGGAATTTATTTTTATTTTTTTAAGAATCATATTATTTGGGTGGATGCAGCATCGGCCCAATGCTGCACTGTCCCCTGCCATCTCTAAGATGATCAAACACCAATGATTGCTCGGTTCTCAGAGCTCTCAAAGCAGAGAGCTGGTAACTGTAAGTCATCGCTGTCTGCTTTGTCCCCTCTCCCAGTGCTCACTGGTGCGCTAGGTTGTGGAGGGGGTGGGAGCTGCTGGCTCAGGCTCTCAGCAGCTTGCTGAGAGGCTTAGCCAGGTGCCAGTCCAGGATTGTGGGACAATCTCGACCATATTGTTGTGATCTTGCACCAGCCTGGACCGGCTCTGTGACTGTCTGCTAAAAAGAAACTTTGGTTGTACTTCTCCTTTGAAATTAATCTTTTCTGCATCTATTTTGTAACTTCCACCTTTCCACTCTTTGGACTATGCAAGTGTAGATGCATGGGTAGAGAGGGGTGTTAGGCCCCAGGAACAGGGTGTCATTGCTTTTTCAAGTGCTATTTGTAATTATCAAATACCATATACAAAAGAAAATGGGGGGACGGCAGACAGACCTGACTACATACCCCCCCACCCCCCGTCGCTCCAGCCCGCCACCCCACATTAACCCCCCGTCGCTCGAGCTCACCACCACACACTATTGACAACATTGCTCACCCCCCTCTGGTCGCCGGCTGGCCCTCTTGCCCGTCAGGCCCCCATCAGCCCTGCACTTCTGGCATGCAGGTCATGGCTGCAGCGTTGTCTTCCCCCTTCATCTCCTCTGTGTCCCAGCCATCCATTTTCCTCCCGGCCAATTGGGTTTTAGGACTCCCAGGCAATGGGGTCTCAGGACCCACTTCCTGATTGGTCGGGAGGAGAAACAGGAAGACATTAACGAATTTGCTAATGTCACATAACAGGGTGGGCTCAGGGCGCAGTTCTCTGTGCCCCAAGCCCAGCCTTTTTTAAGCAAATTAAAAAAATCCATACAAATTCATGCATCCGGTGACCTGCATGTAGATCGGGGGCCGGGCGCATGGATTAGGGAGGGCTGTGCCCATGCGCCCCTAATGAGCACTCGCCACTGCTTTGGGGAATATAAATGTTTATGAAAATTTTGCCTTATTACTGATTTACCCATGGCATCACACAACTTATCCCATGCATTAAAACGTGTATCAAAATAAACAAATGACAAACTAATGCTGAGTATGGACAGAATGAATGTAAATTCATCAGTAAATTCATCAGTAAATCTAATATGATAATCTTAGTGGGAGGCTGATGTTTTTCTGACATGGGCATACATAATACTTAATGATTCCAAATGTCCTAATGAAGGCAAGCCTGCTCAAATGCTCATTCATCTATGGTGCACTCAATCTTGCTTAATTAATATAAGCATGGTTAATGTATTTCTTGGCACACAATGCAGTAGCAAAAGCGAAAAATGACTGATAGGAAAAGCCAAGTATGCCTAGGTGCTCCATTGATTTCATGTGCTGTGGACTGGAAAGTCTAAAATTATTTGTGCACACTTTGATTCTGGAATAAAAACATTATCAGAAAAAGAGCTATTGGGGGGTTTTCCTCCTGAGACATCTCAGTGAAACATCAAGGCACCTTCCAGTACTACAGCAGTTTCCTTGTTTACTTGTAACTGGAATCAGATTTCACCTGCAGCAATATTGTTGTTGAAATTTAGCGTCGAAATGTCTCCATTAAAAAGTAATTCTAGTGACGGTATGTTTTTACATAGTTACAGTGAGCCAGCTTGGACTGCTGTAACTCTATATACTGTGTACCATACTTGGCTGATGCCCCTGGAAGCTGGAAATCACTGAAGCAAACACCACTACTCCAGTGATCTCTGCTTGCTTCCGTGTTCCGTGCTGAGCAGCCAGCCTAATGCATTGTGAATACAGGAGGTTGGGCAGTAGATTTGAGCGTCATTCCAAAAATTCTTTACATTTTCTGAATGCATGCAAAGAGTTATCTGATTGGACGAGATGGGGAGTGTGACATCACTCCACCTCATCTCTTTGTGAGCAGTCGACCTCCTGTATTCAAAATGCATTGGGCTGGTCACTGATAATGGGACCCAGAAGCAAGTGGAGATCACAGGAGTAGCAGTGTCTACTTCAGTGATTTCCAGCGTCCAGGGGCATCGGCCAGGTATGATAAGTGTATACATACTGTAGTTACCTTGGTTCAAGCTGGACCAATGTAACAATGTAAAAAAAATATACCATGCCTGTAATTCTTCTTTAAAGAGGAGCATCACCCTGTAAACAAAAATGTAAAAGTCAGCAGCTACTGTAGCTGCAGACTTTTAAAAACCACACACTTGCCTGTCCCAGGATCCAGCAACATCCTTACCCAACCCGACTCTTTGCCAGTTTTTAGGTCCTGGCATCATAACTGTGGGCAGCCGACTGTGATTCCTTGTGGCTTTACAGCCGGTTGCCCACTGCGTATGTGCGAACCACACTGCACCTCGTGAATTGTCCCACAGCCTCCTGGGACTTGTCCCAAGAGACCTTTGGGGTGAACTTCTAAATCAGGTACCCACTCCCCCTAAAAAAAAAAAAATACATTCCAATTATGAGAGGGGAGAGGGAAGCGAAGGAGGAAAAGCAGAATTTCCCCTTTTGGGTGAAATTCTGCTGTAAGGTGTAAAGGCATCTTATGAATACCAATATACCTGAATGCATAGGTTTAAAGTAAATCTAAAGCCAAACTTTTTGGTTTTGGATAAAGTAATGAAGGACCTTTAGCAACATCCCCATTGCTCTAGATTAGCTCTTTCATTTGATCTCCGGACTCTGTTGCAGGTTCAAGAAGACCATCCTCGGTTATCATCAGATTTTTTTTTATTCATAATAGATATTCAGCCATAATGTCCCCACCCAGAGAATCCATCTGCGCTCTAGCCAAAATTAAAGATAAAGATATTTCTAACACTGTGGTTTTGTGTACAATGTATCAGAGGTGTAAGGGGTTTACTGACATTGCACTTAATTGGGTAGGGGCAGGTATTGAGGCTGATCCTGCTAATGCTGCGTTTTTGGGGACACTATACTAAGGGGATACTAGTATGGTTCTGTTAATGATCAGTATATTAATCCATACAGACACTATACGAGTAATGGTGGTGACCTAATGCTAACTGACGCTGGCTGGGAGGGAAGCTAAGTAACCCTAATGCTATCTGACACTATCTGATGTTGCAAGAGATGCTAATACAGTGATCTATACAAAATTATAAAAATGTTGGCTTTAGTGACCTGTTAGTGACCGGTTCGAGTTAGGTAAATGTTTAGGGAGTGGGGGGAGGGGGGGGGGGGGCATACTGCTACAGGGACATTTTTACACCTTAAAGCGGGGGTCCACCTATCTATCATTTTTTTTTTTTGAGTTCATTCACAAACTTTTCTTCTCAGCATTACATACTCACATATTGTGTGTAATATGTCCACCTGTGTCAGATTTCGTCGGAAAGAATAACTTATATTATTCACTGCAGGCGGTTTCCATCTTCATTGTGGGCATTTGAAGCCCACAAGCATTTATTTCCTGGATGTGGTGAATGCTGTGCTCCCAGCATTCACTGCTCATTCCTGCACATGCTCAGTGGCATCCTGGGAAGCCTGAGACTAGCTCCCAGGAGTCTGGGAGAGGCTACTCCCACAGGAGGAGAACCAGGAAGTGCAAAGAAGAATAGAAAAATAAAAGGTAATTACGGCGATTTAAATTTTTTTAAACGGCATGTCAGCATCTAGGCAAGGAAGAGAATACATACAGATATTGTTCAAAATTTGGGTGGAACCCCACTTTAAAGCAGGGAATGTATTAAAGAGTAACTCCACTTTCGTGGGGGAAAAAAAACAGCAAACAAATAAAAAGAAAAAATTGCTAGTCATATTGTAATTAAATGTTATTAAAAATTAACTTATCTTTTCAATCTGCAGCTCTGTTATTATTCTGAACATGAAATATGGCAACCTGGAGGTGTTTGTGTGATTGGCTCACCAATTTTCCCAGAAGTCTGTCCTAAGATACAAGTCAGATATCAGGCATCCCCTGCAAAAAAAAAGTCGAAGTCGAGGTCCCCCGCTGACATCAGCCAGTAGGTCACGTGACCAATGTGCTGGCTGCTCAGCTCCTTCCGATGTAGCTCTTAGATTGGGGGGAGAGCGACTGGGAGTCATGTGATGGCTCTGAAGAGCTCTACAAAAATGGTATTTAGAAGCACTGTTTTCCACATTAACATGCACTGCCTGTTATACCCGGATACAACAGAGGGGCTGGCAGTATGTTTTTTAAAGTTTAAATGCAAACTAATAGCAGCAGGAGGAGAGGGGAGGGGCGGCTCTCACACACATACAGAGCTGACACTCAGGAAGGAAGGGGGGAGAGAGCACACAAGAAAACAGAGAGCAGGGCTGCGAATGACGGAGGCACGTACACTGACCACGGTGTCAGGGCTCAGCAGTCATGATAAACCATGGTCAGTTTACAAAGGGGAGGGCAGAACCAGGCAGGATCAGCCAGGTATTTCAGGTGATACAGGGGGCCAAATTACACAGCACAAGCACTGTGCTGTATAACATGCTTTTAGGGAACAGAATCTTTTTTTTTTAGGTTAACAAACACTTTAAGAAACATCTTTATATTCAAATTGATGGGTATATTTTGACAAGGCAACAAGTGGTTTGCTGCTGCATAGTTTTCTCTGTTTTTCACTTAGGCTTCATAAGCAAGAGTCCGATGGGTGGACAATTAGAATATATTCCTGTAGAGCTCTTTTCCTGTATACACATCGGTGCTTGGGGAAGCTCTGGAATTATGTTATGCTAAAATGAAAGCAAACTGCAGTTCTTCTCCTAAACTTATACTTCAGTTGCTGTTCCTAGTAGAGCTACAAAATGCATGTTAGCATGTATCACTCCTACTTACAAGATATTTTTACTTTACCCATAGGATTATTTAGTAGCCACTAAAACTGAGTCCCAGGGGGTCATATTTTTGCATAGTTACATTGATATTATTATTATTATTATTATTATACAGAATTTATATAGCGCCGACAGTTTACACAGCGCTTTACAACATGAGAGCAGACAGTACAATTACAATACAATTCAATACAGGAGGAATCAGAGGGCCCTGCTCGTTAGAGCTTACAATCTAGGAGGAAGGGTCAAGTTATACAAGAGGGTAATAGCTGTGGGGGATAAGCTAATGGAGAAAACAGTGCAGTTGTTAGATGGAGGCAGGATAGGCTTCTCTGAAGAGGAAAGTTTTCAGGGATCGCCTAAAGGTGGATAAATTTGGAGACAGTCTGACAGATTGGGGTAGGGTCGGGAGAAGTCCTGGAGGTTACATATAGTTACATAGTTAGTCAGGTTGAAAAAAGACACAAGTCCATCCAGTCCAACCATAAAAAAAAAAAAAAAAAAACGTACAATCCAATATACCCAATACTATACCCACAGTTGATCCAGAGGAAGGCAAAAAACCCCAGCAGAGCATGCTCCAATTTGCTACAGCAGGGGAAAAAAATCCTTCCTGATTTCAGAGAGGCAATCGGATTTTCCCTGGATCAACTTTACCTATAATTGTCAGTACCCAGTTATATTATGTACATTTAGGAAAGTATCCAGGCCTTTCTTAAAGCAATCTACTGAGCTGGCCAGAACCACCTCTGGAGGGAGTCTATTCCACATTTTCACAGCTCTTACTGTAAAGAAACCTTTCCGTATTTGGAGATGAAATCTCTTTTCCTCCAGTCGTAAAGAGTGCCCCCTTGTCCTCTGTGTTGACCGTAAAGTGAATAACTTAACACCAAGTTCACTATATGGACCCCTTATATATTTAAACATGTTGATCATACCCCCCCTTATTCTCCTCTTCTCAAGAGTGAACAAATTCAGTTCCTCTAATCTTTCCTCATAGCTGAGCTCCCCCATGCCTCTTATCAGTTTGGTTGCCCTTCTCTGTACTTTCCCCAGTTCCCCGATATCCTTTTTGAGAACTGGTGTCCAAAACTGAACTGCATATTCCAGATGAGGTCTTACTAATGATTTGAACAGGGGCAAAATGATATCTCTCTCTCTCTGGAGTCCATACCTCTCTTAATACAAGAAAGAACTTTGCTCGCTTTGGAAACCGCAGCTTGGCATTGCATGCTATTATTGAGCTTATGATCTACCAAAACCCCCAGATCCTTCTCCACTACAGATTCCCCCAGTTGTACTCCCCCTAGCATGTATGATGCATGCATATTCTTAGCCCCCAAGTGCATAACTTTACATTTCTCAACATTAAACCTCATCTGCCACATAGTCGCCCAATTAGACAGTGCATTGAGGTCGGCTTGTAAATTGGAGACATCCTGTAAGGACGTTATTCCACTGCATAGCTTGGTGTCATCTGCAAAGACAGAAATGTTACTTTTGATCCCAGACCCAATATCATTTATAAAGATATTAAAGTGTAAGGGTCCCAGCACTGAACCTTGGGGTACACCACTGATAACCTTAGACCATTCAGAGTAAGAATCATTAACCACTACTCTCTGAATTCTGTCTTTTAGCCAGCTTTCTATCCATTTACAAACTGATATTTCCAAGCCTGTAGACTTTAACTTACACATGAGCCGTGTGTGTGGAACTGTATCAAACGCTTTTGCAAAATCCAAATAAACCACGTCCACAGCCACCCCTCTGTCCAAGGTTTTACTTACCTCTTCATAAAAAGAAATCAGGTTTGTCTGACAACTTCTGTCTTTCATGAACCCATGCTGTCTGTTGCTTAAAATGTTTTTTTCCAGCAAGAACTCGTCTATGTGGTCTTTTATTAAACGCTCCAGTATCTTCCCGACTATAGAAGTTAAACTAACAGGTCTATAGTTACTTGGTAAAGACTTTGATCCCTTTTTAAATATAGGCACCACGTTCGCCCTGCGCCAATCCAGTGGTACCATTCCTGTCATTAATGAGTCCCTAAAAATTAGATACAATGGCTTTGAAATTACAGAGCTCAATTCTTTTAGGATCCGTGGGTGGATGCCATCAGGTCCAGGTGCTTTATCCACCTTTATTCTGTCTAAATATTTCTGGACCATATCCCTTTTGAGCCATTGTGGATCATTGGGGGCTGTGTCAATACCACCCCCATTATGGACATGAACTTCCCCATGCTCTTTTGTATACACAGAGCTGAAGAAAGTATTTATTAAATTAGCCTTCTCCTTGTCCCCAGTCACCCACTCTAGATTATTTTGTAAAGGGCCTACATGCTCAGACCTGACCTTTTTACTATTAATATATTTGAAGAATTTTTTGGGGTTTGTCCTACTATTTTTTGCAATCTGTCGTTCATTTTGAATTTTTGCACCCTTGATTTCCTTTTTACATATTCTGTTAAATTCTTTGTAGCATTTAAATGACACTAGTGTTCCTTCATTTTTATATTTTTTAAAAGCTCTTTTCTTATTGTTTATAGCTTTTCTAACTTTGACCGTGAGCCACATAGGTTTTCTTTTTAGCCTTTTAAACTTATTGCCCATGGGAATATACTTTGCAGTGAGGTCCCAAACAGTCTTTTTGAAGAATTCCCATTTCTGTTCTGTGTTTATCGCTGCCAATATTCCCTCCCAGTCTAAGTCCTCGAGAGCAGCCCTCATCCTTGGAAAATTTGCTCTCTTGAAGTTAAGTGTTTTTATCTTTCCCTTATGTATTTCTTGTTTACAGCTAACATCAAATGAAATCATGTTATGGTCACTGCTACCCAGGTGTTCCTTTATCTGCACATTAGTAATAAGCTCTGCATGGTTTGAGATTACCAGGTCCAACAGAGCTTCATTCCTAGTTGGGGCCTCAATATGGGATATGGGAGGAGGTGATGAGGGAGCTAGAGAGCAGGAGGTCTTGGGAGGAACGGAGACAGCGATTAGGTTGGTATTTTGAGACTAGGCTAGTGATGTAACTGGGCGCAGAGTTGTGGATGGCATTGTAACTTATTGTTAGTATTTTGAATTTAATTTGTTGGGCGTTTGGCAGCCAATGGAGGGATTGGCAGAGAGGGATAGCAGACACTGAGCGGTTTGTAAGGTGGATGAGTCTGGCAGCAGCATTCATGATGGACTGAAGGGGGGATAGTCTATTTAAAGGTAAGCCAATGAGAAGGGAGTTGCAGTAGTCGAGGTGAGAGATAACCAGGGTAAATTTAGGCAGGCCTGGCTGTCAGCCAGGCCTGTTTGTTTTGATCTTATCTGGGCTGGGAGTGGCTCTGGGTAGAAGCTGGTGACTCACAGGCACCATCACTGAGACCTCCCTCTTCCTTCTAGATTTTGCTGAAAAGCTCTGGAAAGAGAGGAGGGGAGGAGAGGTGGAGCTGCCTGGGGTGTTTTTTGGAGCCCTGACCAATCCCTAACCTGGATTGGCAGGGGGCAGGACTCGCCTGTGAGGGAGATCCCCAGTCTAGGGCAGGTGACCTTGGGCCTGGGCTTGGGTGCAGTCGGGACCACCTTCAGGAGCGCATGAAGAGGTTTTGGATCGGAGGCATAAGAGAGAGCAAAGAGAGGACAGCGGGAGAGAGCACTACTAAGAGATTCCACACACAGTCGGGAGGACTGGGGAGCCATGCCTGAGAGGACTGGGAGCATGCAGTCGGAGATGGGTGCAGAATCAGAAGAGTGGACTGTGGTAAAGGGGGCAGCGGAGAGAGGCAGCTGCAGCCAGGAGGGCTGGCAGGGCCTGAAGATGGCTTACTGGGCTCAGTAGCCATGTGTAGGACAGCTAGCACCAGAAACTTTGTTTGCTACACTATAAAGGCCCGCAGTCTCTGCCTGCAAAGGACAATTGCCAAAGGCCTAACTGAGCCAGTGTCGGCCTAACCACTTTATGCTAACTGTACATTAAGATTAGAGAGGAAGCGATGTGCTAGAGGAGAAAGACCTAAAGATTAGAGAGGAAGCAATGTGCTGGAGGAGAAAGACCTGAAGATTAGAGAGGAAGCGATGTGCAGGAGGAGAAATGGAGAGTATTTACTGGACTATATATAGTTGTCCCAAGCAAGTTTTACCAATTATAATGTGCTCTTATATTTCCCTTACCCCATCCAAGTTCAATCCCCTCAATAAAACAAAAAAAAGAAAAGCATGTGGACTGGTCTATGTCTGAGTGTTTGAGAGGTGAATGTCGGGCTGGGCAGGGTGACAGACAATCCAAAATTTCAGCATCCCCTACGGGGGTACCGCTACACTAAGCAGTTAATAGTAGTTTAAAAAAAGAAGACTTCTTAGCAAAAAAAAAAACGAAAAAAAAAAGCTCAGTTTTCTGTAGATTTTCATCTCACTCACCCTTATTTTGTTTGGGTTGCTCAGTCCCCTCTTTTTGTTTGGGTTTCTTTCACAAGTAGTTGTAGGGCAGCTGAAACCAGTCATAAGACAAATGTTTACCTAGAGACCCATCTTCCCCTATTTGCAGAAAGGTTTTATATACTGTGACGACCTGCCTAGCACCCAGCCTGGGTGCCTCTGCCAAGATACAACTTCCTCCACTCTGAAACCAGGAACCAGGTATTACAGCTGAGAATTGCACCCAAGAACTAGATGACACTAGCTTAGGTGAAAACTGGAACTGACCTTATTGTAAATTCACACAGAATATACACCACACAAAATCAGATAAGAGCTTAATCACAGTATCCTAAACAATGCAAACTTTAAACAGTAATATCATCAGTACATCAAATGAACAGGTAGCAGCTAACAGTAACCTAATTAAACAGTAACCTAATTAACAGTAAGCTAATCAACAGCTAGGCACCCAAACAAGCCTTGATTAATCAGGGAGTCCACCCCCCAGACAGTCCGGCACCAGTATTCAAGAAGACCCAAGACTGTACAAATCTCATTAACCATCTTTCTTTTCACATCCATCTTCTCATTGAGTTTCAAGTTGGCATAGACCATCATGGCTTCCTTGACTGTTAAATGTGGTAATAACATGTTATCTTGCATTATATAACAGGACATCTTCCTGAATGCTCGTAGCTCCCTCAGATGCCAGGACCCATAGTTAGTAGGCAAGAGGCTACTCTGCAGTCCCCTCCAAAAGCCCCTATCTTGGTTGGGTCTGTCACATTGTAATGCTTTCCATCTATCTATTAAGTTCTTGTGGTAAAACCAAGAAGCTTAGACTTCTGAAGTGTATCAATGCTTTACTAAACAGGGAAAAATCTGCACATACAAACTGTAGGATGCACAATATAACACAACTTATAGCTTACAAAATAAGCCTACAAATATAAGCATGTACCATATGTATACATTAAGTAAACTAAACAGTTACTCAACTTAGGGGTCAAGATGTCCTTCATAGTTCTTTGCTCAGAGTCCAACTCACAAAAGCATCTCCAAAGTTATCCAGCTTCCGGTAGCCATGTCTTTCTCTTTGTCCTTCCAAAAACATCTCTGTTGTCCAAACACGTGTTTCTTTCCAACTCTCCCCAAGCCCCTCCCATCCATTTCCTGTATACACGAACTTCCTCTGCTCAGCTCCAAAACCTATCCATCTGGTTTATTTACATATCAATGGAGGGAGAAAGGTCTCTGTAAACATATGCTCTCACCAAACCTAACCCTTTATTATTGGTATCAAGACAATACAAATGGCCATAGTAACACATACCACCTCTTGACCTTATAGGATAATATAGGAAACTTCTTAAAGCCTTTTGTCCAGGAAAGGGTGAAATAACCCCCCCCCCCCCCTGTATTGTAAATGGGGGGAAAAATTCCCTTTCAACCCCCATCTTCTGGGAGGTCAGATGATTTGTTTGTCCCTGGAAGGCTGCAACATTACTTTTGAGCAGGGTTACCAATGTCTTTTGGCAGCTTGTAAAGAAAGTCCCAGATGAAAGTCTCTTGTCTTCTTGGTCATAAGGAAATGCTCAGATGAAAGTCCAGTCCAATTCAGCCACTATCAGGAAATCATTTGCATCTTCCTTAGGCTCTCTTCTGGTCTGCCTCCTCCCATCCAGCATGGTCATCTGTTCTACCTGCTCCACCCCTCGATGCTCAATACCTAAAAAGAATAAGAGGCAAAGCAGATTATATGTTCCTTCCAACTGTGCCAAAAACATAGCTCACTGCTCACATTTCTCTATCTGCCCATTTCTAACTGCAAAACTATTGTAGGGTGCCCACTGTTGTCTTGAAACACTTTCACGGAAAGGCATTGACTTCCAACGTAACAAATAAACTTGCATGTCTCTCCGCACTGTCCTGGGAAGCACTCAGGCCTGCTATTGTCCAGTCTTCACAGCATGGCACATTTTTGCAAAATGCCCATTTTATGGCAACAGAAACACTTAATGTGACTGAATCTACTTTTACCAACCATTTTCTTCCACTTCTTAAACAATGCTGGTGTAGGAATCCCATCTATTTCCTCTCTAGGGACCCCCACCTTAAGTAAATCAATCCACATGTGTCTCCTGGAGATCATAGGCCTTGCCTTCCTTGTATCTGAATCAACTCTGTCATTTGAGCTGATCAAGTCCTCTGCTTCCCGGTTATGAGAAGTAACAGTGGCACATGTCCTACTTCTGCTTACAGGCTTTGGGCCTTTGTCCTTTGTTAGAGCATCATTAGACTTGTTCATGAGGGCTGCACACCGCTCATTCAAATCTTCAGCTCGGCCTACAGGGGTTTGAACACACTTCAAAGCCACTGCAGGTTTAACTTTGATTACCCTCCTTTCTAAATCTTTTGCCTTGCTTGCAGTTTCTTCCAAACACTTGGATGCTACTGCAAGCTCTTTCTAATTCTGCCTTTTCCCTCTTTTCAGATTCAATATGTAGAGCATGCAGGAAGTGCAAACCAAACACAGCAACTGCCCGCATCTCTCCCTTACTGAACCCAAAACTTTTGAGACTAAAATCTAAGCAAAGATCAGAGACTCTATCCCCCCACGCTCTGTAAAAATATGCTTTTACCAAACCTAAATCTTGTTATTGCTATCAAGACAATACAAATGGCCATAGCAACACACACATACACAGTAACAAAATGAAAAAGAAAACACAGTGGAACTTTAGTTTGATTGTGAAGGCAGAGTTTGTGTCTGTTGAAGTGGAGATTGGCTGTCTCCCCAGTGGGATACAGTAGAAGGGACTGCTCTGGAAGAATGTAAAGGCCTACTGTATGGCTTCCCCTAGTGTGCCAGCAGGGGACATTTCCCCCGAGGGGCTGAGCCAGGGGAGAGCTAAAGTAGCACAGACAGAGAGCTATAGTAGCACAGACTTGCTGTATTTAAAAGATTAATTTTTGTGGGCAGTGGATCTAGAACATGAGAGCTAGGAAAAGTTAAGAAAAGTGGATTAGTCTAAAAATGGTTAAATTCTTAAATTCTTTCATTCCTGTGGATGCTTGGGTGAACCTATACCTGTGAAGTATAAACCATTACACTAGTTCTGGTCAGTTGCCTAGTGTGGTGACTTAGTTTAGGAAAGTCAACCATTCACGTGGTGAGAAAAGGGTCACCCTGGGGAGCCACATACCAGTAACCTGGAACCTACATGTCATGCAGTCACAGTTGTAAAGCACAAACTATCTTTAAACTGGACCTGGAACCATCATAAGTAGAAGGGAACATCTTGTGTGCATATGTTTGTTTATCAACAAAGCCTGGAGGACAAGAAGCATGAACTGACTGAACTGAACTTTCAGACTTTTCAGCACAGAAAAATGTTCTGTAGACCAGGAACTGGTTTGAACTACCTGCCACAGGTTGACAACTATTGTGTTCAGGTGTTGTCATCCTGTCACATATGACTCTGGTGGAAACTATAAGTATCTGTGCTGACACAGGCTGTGCAGGAAACTGGCCCAGAGAAATGATGTGGAGCTGAAGCAGGAGAGCGTGCAAGTAGACAAGAAGTAGCTGGCTAAGACTAAGGATTAGCAGTGAAAGGCAAAAAAGTATTGAACATTATTTATGAAACACAGTGCATTAGCAAATTTTATGTCATCTAATTAGGGTATTAGGGTTTAGATCTACTGTAATTTTTAGAACTCATTTATGGTGCAGTCATTGATCAGTTTAATTGTTTTTCCAGTCAGCTGAAACTGACACAGAACTAGGAACTTTTTATTTCATTAGGAGGAGGCCCTATCAAAAATATAAAAATAGTAAAAAAAAATTGTAGAACTTCAGAAGAAGAAAGCACAAAGAGTTAACAGCATGATTATATAATTTATGGCTTGTTTTATGGTCTGATGTCAAAACAGAAAACTGCCAGCACAGTAATATCATAAGCGTGATATAAATAATATTTTGGTAGCCAGGATTCATTGTGCCCGTCAGTCACATTTTACTGCTACGTAGTGTACACTCAAGGTCAGTCCTATAAGACATTAAATATTTCTGTTCCAAAGAAGTTGAAAGAGAAAAAAAAGAAAGTCCATAATACGATAACACAGAACATTTATAAATTGCAAAGACAAATGGAATCAGCAGTGAAAATAAAATCTTATTTCAGAGCTGCTTTGGATTTCTTGTGAACAAAAACCTGTACCAAGGGAAATAAAGAAGGTGCCAGTGCTGATCTTTCCTTTTGAAAATACAAGTTGCCTGGCTGTCAGGTTAACCCAACAGCTTCAATACTTTCTTACTGGCTGACCCAAAGTGTGTATGCAAATCAGGTATCCCGGCAAGGCTGTTCCTTGTCAGTGAATCAGAAGTATTGAAGCCAGGCAGCCAGGTAGCCAGGCAGTTAGCATTCTCAGAAGGCTATCAGCAATGGAGCGGAAAAAAATATAGAATCACGCTAAAGAGCAAAATAGTCTAAAGACTATTGCTAATAATCAAATTAATCTCATAAATTCGTCTATTAATAGTGAAAATCATGAACTCATTAAATATTGCACAAACATCTAAATGTGCATATACATAATGGTAATAAACCATTAATAAATTTGTGCTTAGTGAATTGAAATATGGTACATCAAATACAGAATATAAATTAAATGTTCATTCTAAGTCTCAAAATGATTGTGAAAAACTAGCGGGTGAATAGATGAATAGGAATTAATTAAAACCAAAAATGAACATTTAAGGAAAAAGAAAACACCCGTGCAAAAATAAATAAATAAAAAGTCCATAAAATGCAGGCAGACTTTCTTCAAAAATCGTTGGATAGGAGTTAGTAGTTGAATCCACCACCAAATCAAGAGAAATGGACTCTTACCAGAGTTCCATGACCCCCCATGACAGAGGATCAAGGTATGCAGAGAAATACTGGATGGCTTCAGGACAAGCAAAAACAACCAATACCGGACGGGGGGGGGGGGGGGATATGTTCTGGTGACAACAGTCTAAGAAGGGATTTCCTCTCACTTTGGGGACATTTCATTTCATGTCTCTGGGACAGGAAATTAAGGGAAACCTCCTTGGAAGATTATCCTTATTGGAAGATTTACCATCACTTCCCATACTGGTGACAGCTGTAACATTCTGTCTTGTTGACAATGGTTACCAGGACAAATAGAAAGGATGAATGTCCCCAATATGGAAACAGACAGCAAAAACAATTAGCCAGGGTTTTTAAGACTTCCACACACTATCCAAAAAATAAATTAAAGTTATAGCTTTAGCTATACATTAAGACTATAAAATTTGCAGCCAGAGTGACTACATTTTATTTACTCTATTCTTCATAATGCAACATATATTTTGGGTAAAGGGGAGATTTGGGACTTTATATGAGGCATAGGACCCATAGGTACAATGTCTCCATCCCTGTTTGACAATTCATTGAAACGAGAGGTTTGTATGAAGCATGCAGCTAGGGGGGTTACCATGATGCAAATTGTGTCTGACCAGTTAGTTATATAACTGTAATTACTAAATTTCAATACAATGCACATAAAGAGTATAATAGAATTAAAATGTATTCTATATATGATATGTACAACCAAAACATCATAATAATATAGCATAATGATTAATAATAATAATAACGTCAGACACATAACCCATGTATCACACAATACATATATAAAAGTGCATGATTTTACAACATATTGCAATAAAACAGAATAAAATTGATGGAATGACGCTGATTGTAAACATGTGATAGTGGCATCAACATAGCTCAACGCGTTTCGTGGATGACCTCCACTCATCAGGAGCAGATGCTTAATATATATTTATAATTAATAAGTTGCACTCATTAATAATTGGTCTCAATGTAAGAAGGCAGGTGAGGGGGAAGAAAACAAAATATCCATTGATACTTACAATATAGCTATGAGTCTGAAATAGAGCGATTGAGCTGCAGGCCTTCTGAACAATTCACTATCCCTGGGAGCTGAGGTGGAAAACCCAAGATATTTGATGGAAAAACACTCAGGAGATGGATGTCCCTGGGAGTAAGGTCCCCCCATGGATGGTCAGGGGTGATGTGAATGGCTTATCCTTGGAACCTCTGCAAATAAGTGTTGAAATGACTGTATGTGTTTTATTACATATAATATGAAGTGTACCTATATAACATGGTAAAGTGTGGGCCAATACTATCACCGAGAGGTAGTGAGTGAAAATGTGATATGGGAAAATGCCAAATCTAAGTGTAGAGTAAGAGGAAATATAAGGTTACTTAATGTACCCCAACCCATGGGGGCTACATGTGAAATAGAAACCACACACCAAAGGAAAGGGTGAATGGGAAAGGAAGAAAATTCTACCATAATACTACCTGGAACTCCTAGGCCAACACACATGGTCCAAATTGGTGCACAATGTCCAAAGAGGCCAGCTACCACAGAGAACAACTGTGACCTTAAGCAGTGAAAAAAGAGAGAATCATGCCTTTCAGATCAGTGTCTATCCTTGATGCTCCCTGATGCTCACTGTCTGTTCAGCAGCCCATATATATATATATATATATATATATATAGAGAGAGAGAGAGAGAGAGAGAGAGAGAGAGAGAGAGAGAGAGAGAGAGAGAGAGAGAGAGAGAGAGAGAGAGAGAGAGAGAGAGAGAGAGAGAGAGAGAGAGAGAGAGAGAGAGAGAGAGAGAGAGAGAGAGAGGAAAGAAGCAAGGGGCGGGGATAAGCATACTCAGGTGCTGTGTGCACCTGTGCCTTAAATTCTAATCCCATACTTAGATGTGTTTTTCCCCTGTGTGTAGGGCTGCACTTTGAACACAAGAACAGTTGTTTTGGAACAACTGCACTTTAAACAGTTGTTCCAAAACGATACTGCAAGCTGAGGGCATGAAAAAAAAAAAATTATAACTGAGAGGAGTACATGTACTCTAGTGTGACCACCAACGTCACACTGGCAAAAAAATGGAGGCGAGGTGCCATCACCTAAGCAGTATAGTCTGCTTGGCAATTGGCACTGAACTCTCTCACAGTAACGCCGATGCCATCACACAGAAATGTGCTGGCGCCACATGTGTGGCACGGGGGGGGGGGGGGGGCTGCGCCGATGCACAGCGAGACATCAGCCCGATCCCCCATGTCTCTTCAATGAAAAGCAACATATATTTTGATTGTGTAATTTCCAAGGAACAAGTCAGATATGTAAATGTTGATGCTCTTGGGAAGGCATATACTGCCTCCATTCATTTTATTGTGCATTATTTTATAGAACAGACATTCAGATACAGTTATCTTATTTAAGTCTAGACTAGCAATATCTCAGCTGGCAGGTCTGTTCTCCCTGATATTTATCACAACGGCCACCTAGTCTCTGTAATGTAAAAAAAAAAAAATTGTTGCTGTTACCTGGAGAATTAATTACTGCCTTACTATTCACCAGAATGTATATCTATATTACTACTGACTCAACTTCACTCTAATCATGAATGTTGCCAGTGGGCGATATGAGGATACTGAACACAGAGAAACTTTGTATATGAAATAGATTGTTATGAGTTCAAATGTAAGATTTTTTTCTTTTATTTCAAATGAGGAATGTTTTTTTTTTTTTTTATATATTAAAAAACAAACAAAAAAAACAATGCAACTCAACTCAGACAGAAATATACTGAATGCAAGTTTGCAGTTCCTGTTAGCCATAACTTCTATTAAATAAAGCAGAGTGGCACCTGCACTTATGATACACAGGAATGCTTTATTCACTTCAAGATAACAATAACACGTCGGCTTCTACGCTCACTCACTCGCTCCAGCCCTGTGTGGGCCTTAATCATAACTATAGCCTCACACAGGGCTGGAAAGCGTGAGCATTGAAGCAGACATGTTATATTTATCCTGAAGTGAATAAAGTATTCCTTCGTGTACAAGTTCAGGTGTCAGCTTACTTAATTTTTTTGATAATGTAAATTGATAATGTGTATGGTATGGCCAAGGAAAAAATGTGTTTGCTTCCTTTTTTTATCTAAAAAGTGTCACAAAACAAAGATCTGGACCAGAAATCAAGCTAATAACATTTTAATGAGAGCTTAATAAAGTTTTTCACAGCCTTAGGTTTCTATAAAACCTTGGGTGTCTTTGGGCAGGTGTAATAGATTAACCACCATAATCTCTTCCATTGACCAGAAATGTAAGTGAACACTACACTGAAAACAGTGCCACTCAACCCAAACAAAAAGATACTGAATGTATGTTTGCAGTTCCTGTTAGCCGTAACTCTATTAAGTCCTACAATCAAGACCAGTGGTGAGCAATCATTTTCCCAAGGGGCCACATGGGAAGCTGGGGCTATTGAGGAGGGCCAAACCAATAGTACCTGACCTGTTCCTATATGTACAGTGGCAGACTGGAATGTATCAATGCTGTCCCTAGGGGAGAAAGACTGAGGGCTAATTTAAACTAGCTACTGCGTTAAAATGCGGCCTCTGGTGGGTGGTGCGTTCCAGCGGGATCACTGCAGTACCACTGCACCAATTTCAGCACATCATTTTGAGTACTTTTTTGAAATATCACACAGACATTTCATTAAGTTCAATTGGCCACTGCGCTGTGCGAGGCAGTGGATTGTTTGGCACTGCACTGAAAAAAGTACTGCATGCACCACTGGAACACCGCCCCATTGCAGTGGTGTGAACCAGAAACAAAGGAGGCAAGGCATTTTGTCATGTGGTGGGACTGCACTAAAATAGCCGCCCAATGCAGTCCCATTGCATCTAGTGTGAATGAAATCTGATGGCACTGTCACAGAGAGAGTAGGGTTGGGTAGCTGACATGCACCTGGATATACTGTGGAAGACTAGGATGAATCACTGCTGCCCTGGGGAAAAACACCCATGTAGCTGCAAGCAGGGGTAGCTGGGTGAGACGTGAGAGCTGATAGGCTTTGTTGTACCGCAGTTGTCATATTGGGGGGAGGATCAGGTAGTTGACTGGCATCTGCTGTGGGAGACTGGCATGAATCATTGCCACCGTGAGGGAGAAGGACCTTGCAGCTGCAATCATGGGGGGGGGGGGGACTGGGTAAAGCTGTTTACAGGATTTTCATTGTCACAGAGAGAGGAAGGAAGCCTGCATGTTCCACTAGTGAAGAATAGGTGCTAACACAGTAATAATTGTCTTGGTCGGTAGCAGACTGGTGGGAGAGCATTGGGAGGACTCCTGGGCAATGCTCTCCCACCAGAAATGAGCCTCCTTGTTGTCAATCACCTCCCCCAGCTCTCTCCCCCCAGTTTTGGCTGCTCTTCACAGAGTCAGTGCAGATCTATGTCATCATGCTGACATGATCAGAGAGGCATGCTGACAGTGAAAAAATTGTGGGCTGGACAGAGAGAACTAAAAGGCCGGATGTGGCCTGCAGACTGCCGTTTTAGGTCTGATCAAGACCTAAAGCAAGCTGCTTAAGCATATCTCTTTCACAGCAGTGGGGGAGGGGGTGCAGGGAGAACACAGTGATTACTGCTAGTGGCTATAATAGCTGCTAGCAATAATCACATGTGAAATCCAACAGGCTGGTTGTACACAAGTTGATTGATTAATCAACTTTAGTACATTTAGCCTGCCCATACATGGTTCCTATCTTGACCGGTTCCTACTAAACCGGCCGAGATTCAAACTCTCTATGGCCGACTTAACTTGTGAGTCAAATTATGGTTGTAACAAAATTATGCAAATTAATAAGATGAAGCTGCAGGCTGGTCCATTCTCATCCACACTGATCCTGGGTGCATGACTAGGTGCTTAATCAAAGAATTATTCTATAATTAAGCGTTTTATTTTGTAACATGCATTAGAGGGTTCTGTTTTCCTGTATTATCTTCTTTTATGAATTTATTTATGAAGCACCCTCTAGTGTGCTACTAGTGTCAGTGTAGGCAAATCTATGCTATAACTCATAGTTAACTTAAGAATCTAAAATTGGGTCAGGTATTACTGCAGGTCAAGCTGGATGACTCACAGTGGCAGGTCTCTAGTGCCTCCCCCTGGTTCTGGAAATTTGGGGAAACTTCTAGAAATTAGTGGGCAGAGGCCAGGAGGGTTGATCTGCATACTTGAGGGAGCTTAGTCTATCCCCAGGCAGATGGTCTGGCAGGGTGGCTGAGCCAGCCCTTAAATATGGGTGAGTAATACAAGCAGGAGAGTCAGGTGGAAGATGGAGTGCTGAGGAGATTGTCAGTGGTCCTGGAGGGGGGGCCCTAGGTGTGGGGGAATCGTGCCTAAGGAGCAGCAGGTAGCAAGGAGGACAGTGTGATAACATCAGCACACTCAGGGATTAACAAATGTAGCAAGCCTTTCAGGAAGACAGCGTTGTGCTTAACCTTTCCTTTCCCTTGCCCTGGGAGATCTTCAGAGCAGCCGGGTGGGCTGGTGAAGAAGCAGCCAGGTGGGTTGGAGGTTCCTGCAGGCAGTAAAGTTCAGGATCGTGTACATAGGGAGGAAGATTGTCCCTTTTTATTGTTGCAGTCAAGCTGGGCATTCCATAAATCCTATTCCCCATCCAAGTTATTACCCCTAATAAAAAACAAAAACCAAGCTCAAAGACTGTTCCTTGTGTTTGGATGGAAGTGGAAAATGCTTTGTCCCCTGGGTGTGGGGAGTGGGGAAAAGAGTCATCTGCAGCCCCTGCAGGGGTAGTGCTACATATAAATAAAGGTGTTCTACTTTTTCCCCATTCACAATGGTGCTGAAGCCCATAGTCCATCTGTTTATGCAACTTGAGCTGCCAGGTGCTGCATGGACCAGTTTAACAGGCATGCAGACAAGGGTGCGGGTGAGTGTCCCTGAATGCACATCGTCTTCGTGGCTTCAGAACTTGCGTGAATGAGGCCTTACTAAATGTGTAGTCAACCTACTACTTTGAACTCTATGATATAACTCATCTTAAGTAATCCTTGGGCATGGAGCTGTGCACTGTGGTGCTAAACAGACGTACAGTTCTGTATCAGTTTGCCACAGAGTATGATCTCCAAATCCAGAGCAGTGGTATGACTGCTGGTGTTACTCAGTCTCTGATTACTCTTAATTTAAAACAGCCCTACAGGCTGAAACATATAGCTTTTCCTCTCTATAACTTTGGAACCTCTTCCCGCACTCCACTAAACTGGGGTTTTAGGGAGTTATTATGGTCTATGAATTTAGGTTCCTTAGCTCTCTGTCAGAGCACTATTCATACCTCCATGCACTGTGTGCTTTCTCCTACTTCTTCTCACACCATGACCCAGTCTCTTCCCATACACCTACTAAATGTAAACAGTCTGGTCTGAACCATGTCAGATTTTTTATAACTGTTTGCATACCTGTCTGTGCTTTTGGCATCTTGAATTTTGTTTGGAAAGTGTCTCTGGGCACAATTTACTTGACAGTTTACAAGAATTTTTTTCTAGATGCAGAGTGGCATACAATCTGGTATGCCTAGTGTTTAACAATTCATTTGGTACTGGAACCTAATTGGACTGATTTACTGTAAATTAATTAAAAGTTCAAGCAGTTGCACAATTTGTCTGTTTTCCCGCCATTTTCTTGGAAGATTCATGGGTGAATTTTATTTAAAGTGGCTTGATACATAGGGTGAATATTTACAAGCACAATTGGAAAGAATTTCAGGTGAATATCGGGTGACTTCCTCATGGCTATCACCTACCCCCATCCAACTCCACTCATAGACATTGCAAGCTTTCACATCCCTTCTTTCAAAATCCTGCATATGCATCAATATGAACAGCATAAAGTAGCTGAAATGGAATGGAAAGGCCAACATTCTTGCAATGCTTGCAGCTGGGCCTGCTAAAAGGGACTATGAATGAAATGTAGGCATTGGATCACTGCTGAAAGTTACTAATGCACCATTAGTATGAGAAAAAAATGATTAGGATTTTCTGGATAAGGGTATTATTTTATTGCTTGAGACAGGGCATGTGAGACTGAAACATAAACTTGGACTAAATTGGATTTCAGCATGAAAGGTTTGTTCTAAATATTCAAGGTGATCTAATTGTGTTTATTATATTGTAACTTTTACAACCACAATAATAATGGCTCAGAATTGCTCTTTTTAATTAAATCCCTCTGACGATCTTTATAGACCACACAACAAAGCAGAAAAAAATGTGCTTCTTTTCTTTCTTTCTTTCTGCATTCCCCATGGAATGTGCTATTTGCCATCTTTGCTTTAGGTCTTCAAATGATTTAGTTCTCCACTACATACATGCCACTAGCCTGCCCTTTTTATATTATCTTTTTGTTCGCTGTAAAGGTTGTGTTGTTTTGATGGCACTAGAAATAATCTGCAGTTCAAATATTTTAATTATTCATGTTATGCTAATTTATTCAAAATATGATTAAAAATTATTTTAAGCATTGTTGTTTTGATGATAATTATTCTGTCTAATGTAAATGCAACAAAAATAATTGCATGTGCCTAGACTCCAGTATTTGGCTTTTCACAATGTCTTGGAAAGCATTGTGCAGATTTGAATGTCAATTGTGCACATTATTGCATATTTTAAGCCTTACAAGAATACCGCTTTTTGACTATTCACAAAAAACTTTCACTTGTTTTTTTTTTTTACAAACTTGCAGTTGTGTATTTAAAGTGTATGTAAAGGCAAAGCTTTGTTTTTAGCTTTGTATAGAATGGGGAAGGGTTATAACCTTTGTAAAGTTTCTACTGCTGCCTTACTCCCTGTTGTTGGAGAATCACCCCTCCATTTTTAATGGTGACAATTGGCACTGAAACAGATAATGAGGGGTAAATTAAAATTTTAAGCTTGTTTTATCTTGTCATTTGCATTATCATGCACCTGTGATGGGGCGTATGAGGCTAGGCTACATAAAGACGGCGGACGTTGACAGTAGAGGACCCCTTGATAACGTCCAATTGGACGAAACGCATCAGAGTGGAGATTCTAGTGCTGATGTCACGCCGCTGTTTAAACCCGGGTCGGCAGCAGCTTCTGAAGTGAGTGTTTTTATCTTTGAATTTGTGGATCTATTATTTTTTACTATGTTTTAATATAGGTACTACACTATGGGACATTACTTCTGGCTCGTGGTGAGCTTTATTTGTCCATAGCTGAAGTTTACCAGAAAGTTCCATTGAACGCAGATCACTACACTGTCTCTACAGGATAGTAGTTTTGCTGTTGTAATGACAGCCTATGCTTCGGGTGTTAAATTCACAAGGAGTCGGTGGCTGGTCTTCTGAACACATTGGTATGTACAAGCACATTTGTTGTGGCAGATGGATGTTTTTTCCATTTTTTCCATTATATGGGTTTTTGGGACTTTAATACACTATTGGACTTTTTCTGCTTGGATGTATTTCTGTTGAGTGGCACTGCACATTTTTTAGTATATATTATTGTTTGGGATTTTTTTTTCTTTTGTGATAGCAGCCTTCACACACTTTATATGTTACACAGCACAGATGTTCACATATTTGTTTAGGTAAAGCTGGCCATACACCTATAGATTATCTGCAGATTTTCTATGGTTAGATAGAAAATGTGCAACAGATCTCTCCATGTTCGCTAAACTGTGTGGATGGAGGAATCTCCCACTTTTTCCATCTAACCATAGAAAATCTGCAGATAATCTATAGGTGTATGGCCAGCCTTAGCTATAATACCCCCCTCCCCAGCAGCATATACTCATTTTTCTTTCATCCCCTTGCTTTTACAACTAGCCACCAGGAGTGAAAACATATACTTGGTACTTCTGGTTGTGCGGTATGATGTGACTTCCCTTCCTCTCATTTGACAGCACTACTGCTTGGTGACTGTTGTTACATGAGGTAAGTATTGTTTTATGGGGACTTAAAGCAGCGTTAAACTCCACAATACTTACTTTTCCTTCAACTGTCCAACATCTCTCGCCAGCACTGGCACCTTCTACCTGGGTGCTTCTGGGTGCATTAGTCCTGCGCCTAAGCAGGTATGCAGTCATCCTGGCATACAGGCACTCTGCCAAAATTTCAAATAAAAAAATTTCAAAGAAGACTGTGAGCTGGCAGGTAGGTTTTGTTTAATGCAGAAGATACATTGCATGTCTGTTCTGCAATAAAGAGCCCCCGGCTCACATCTTTTGAAAGCGTGCATTTGGTACCACTTTAATCAAGGCCTGTGTAAAATGTTTTTATGGTGGGTGAGGAGAGGGAGTGATGGAAAGGTGAATATATGCTGCTAGGGCGGGAGGTATTGAAGTAAAACTGTTACATTGTCCTACATTAGCAAAGCACAGGTTTGCTTTAAAGGATTGCTTTAAACAAGTGCACCTGACTTAAACTACCCCACCATCCCCACTCCCCAGATTCAGACTTACCTTGATAGAGCAGCCATGGCCTCTATTGTTCGTCTACAGATCATTCATAAATTCATCTCTATGCAGTCTGTGCCTATGTAATAGCGCCCCACAGACTCTTTTGGGGCTGTACCCTAGGGTTCGGGGGGGGGGGGGTGGCATAGGAGATAGTCCAATAGAAGTCTATAGGGAGCTACAATGCAATCACATCCATAACACAGAAGACATTCAAAACAAGATGAAAAACAAATGTTGTAGGATGCGACAACCACTTGATCAAGGTAATTATGAATCTAGGGAGGGGAAAGGTGAGGTCAAGGAGAAGGCCAGAAATGCACACTGGATTCTACACTAAAAACTGAAATGACTGTTGCCAAAAGTAATGTTGTGAATTCATGAAGAAATATATTTTATATTTACTGGCAGAAACATAAGAGATGCTTAGGCCTCACAAAGTAGATGAACTGTGATGTTAAATAATTGAACTGTTGCCCTTTTGCCGACCTTTAGGACAAATTAGACGCTCTCATGTTTTTCCAAGTTTTACTACTACTTCAAATATTGAAGACTTTTACAAGCATGTATTGTAAGGAAAACTGTTGGAACAAAAAGCTGCTCTCGTCACAAAACAAGGAGATATTTACATGGTATTGTGAATAAACAAAAGCTGCCACAGGACACAAGATTATACAGACAATTCTCGCATAGAGATAGCCTCACCTGGCTAAACTTATTGTGTGCAAGTGGTGGACTGTTTAAATAGCTAACACCTTGGTTAACAAAACTCATTGTATGAACTTTTAGGATGGTTTAGACAAACAAGTCATTTCTAAACACCCAGTGAGAATGTTCAAGGTCCATCTCAACACGTTAGAGAGAGTTGAATATTGTGCCAGTCAAAAATATTTTTAAGTATCTATAAGGTTATTATAAGTCATTTTAAACTATCTATGACATTGTAGGCCACAGAGACATTACAATGTTGGCGTCTGTGGACCCAACAACTTTGCCATGAAGAAAACGTATATGAAAGTGTGATTTTATAAGTAGAAGTGTTTTAAGTAATGAATTAGTATTAGGAAAAACATATAATCATGATTATAATTATATAAGATTGTAGCCCATACTTAGATAAACAAATGTTCAGTGGAGATACCAGAAGTTATACAGGTATCCATATAGATAATCATTTTTATGTGGTGTTGATGAAATATATAACAACGTGTGCATTCCCTAGATAGACCAGTCTTTACAGACATACATTTATAGAGATACAGATATAACCAAGTTATGTAATGGTGACTAATCAAACTTATACTGAGGGTATTTTACATTAGACCGATTACCAGAATATTTAAAAGTATATACTATCCTTACCATTATACACATTATGGAAATAGAATGTATTAACTTAAAGGATGGACTCAAAACACATGTGAGACACCTGGTGGTTGAAGGTGGTATTATTTGAACTCACTAAATTTCCAGAGGGAGTTAATAATTAAGTCTCCTAACCCAATGGTAAGTGAGCCACGTCCTTTTGGGCAGAGCCATTATAATTGTTATGGTCTTATTATCTGAAATGGTATTTAGAGGCAAGTAAGATGGCAGAAAGGGAGAGGAGAAGGAGGAGAGCTCAGGGGGAGAGCTCAGGGATCCACCTTGAGGGGGGACACTGGGAGACACACACACTCCCAGACTGACACTCATGCACCATGCATGAATACATATCTTTACATTCATCAAGATTCCTCAAACACCTAATACTTAGAACTCGGAGGTCACAAGAAGTAAATCCTCTTTAGGAGTATCCATGTTGAAACTACGGCAGCCATTTTAACTCTGGTAACCAGCCAATAGGAACTGTAGCCATCCTGGAATGGGTTATTATGACATGTTCATTTTATCTTGTATGTTCTCTCAAATATTGATATGTTCTCTCAAATATTGATGCATTGAATATTATACAGTTGATAATCATTCTCCCAAATCAATAACCGTCTTGTAGATTTTTCTCTAAAGATTCAAATTTTTCATTATATTTTTCTTTTTGCATAGTTGCCACATTTATTGACAAAACAAACATCTAATTTATTTCACAATTTTAACCACTTACTTACCTGCAGCAAAGTAACGGTTGTACGTGTGAAATACTGACGTTCTGTTTAATTGTCAAGTTCACAAGGTTATTGATTCTACCGAGAAGTTGTCATGGTGGTATTAGGTCAAAGGGACGGTACGCCCATCTTTGCAAGTGTTTTTATTGATTTTCAAGACGTTCATGTAACGCAATCGATATATCAAAATTTCATGTGATTATTTGTGTTTGTTTACCAATAAATTTCTATTTCGTATGACCACACGTCTCCGTGAATAAGTTTCACAAGCATAGACTGTGTCATATAGATTGATTTTGTATCTTAAAAATATCTTCATTAAAAATTACTCAATGATAATTATCGTGCGGGAAACCTGTCCTTAAAAAGGCACAACTTATTCTGACTAAATATTCATGACAGTAACATATTAATAAAAGACGCTCCATGAAAGACGTGAAAGAACAAAACAAACAAAAAAAGCCCTCAGATGTATAGAAATCATCTCAAAGTCTTTTTTTTAGAAACTGACACTTCTGGGAATGTCAATCTCTTGTCCCACAGTATTTATCAGAGCACCTTAAAAGGTGAGATGGGCTTTTGCTGCGGATGACTTTGAGGCTGCGGCCCTTGGCTACACAGAGACTGACAACACCTGACAGCAATAAGACATGATACAGAATTGATAGATGAAATGGAGATAAAAAAGAAAAGAGGCCAATACAGGTGCTTACCAGGGATTGTCTTTACCTGGCAGAGGTCATTGGCACTTAGGAATTGTAGTAATCGAAGCAAACTGAGTTATTATTGGATTAATTAATTATAGGAGCAGAAGCCTAGGAAGAAGCCTCTCAGAGAAGTCTTCGCTCAGTCTTGTTCCTGAACCTGTTCACTTCCTTATATACTGTACTAGTACTCAAGTCAACCAGCCACAGGTGTAGCTGGAAGTTTCCGGTAAGTGGTAATAGCCAAAACCACTAGATGGCAAGGGCGCATACCTGTGGAACGGTCAAGGGCAGTCATATATTTAGAACACTTGGTAGCAAACCTGTGTGGAACACTTGAGATCGAAGTCTGCAAGTTCCAGAAGAAGCTGCAGAATTAGAATGAAACTAGGCATGAGCTGAACACCCCCCTGGTTCGGTTTGCACCAGAACTTGCGAATGGACCGATACTTTGCGCAAACTTTCGAACCCCGTTAAAGTCTATGGGACTCGAACGTGAGAAATCAAAAGTGCAAATTTTAATATGCAAGTTATTGTCCTAAAAAGGGTTTGGGGACCCGGGTCCTGTCCCAGGGTACATGTATTAATGCAAAAAAAAAGTTTTAAAAACTGACGTTTTTTTCAGGATCGTGATTTTAATGATACTTAAAGTGAAAAAATAAAAGTGAAATATTCCTTTAAATATCGTGCCTGGGGGGGTGTCTATAGTATGCCTGTAAAGTGGCACGTGTTTCCCGTGTTTAGAACAGTCCCTGCACAAAATGATATTTCTAAAGGAATAAAAGTTATTTAAAACTTGCGGCTTTCATTTAATGTCTGGTCCCGGCAATAGGGATGAAAATCATTGAGTAAAAAGGCATGGGTACCCCCCCCCAGCCCATTACCAGCCCCTTTGGGTCTTGTATGGACATTAAGGGGAACCCCGCACCCAAATTAAAAAAAGGAAAGGCGTGGGGCCCCCAGGCCCTATATACTCTGAACAGCAGTATACAAGCGGTCCAAACAAGACAGGGACTGTAAGCTTGTTCTTAAGTAGAATCTGTTTGTAATTTTGAACTGGTACATTTTTAAAGTATAACTCCAGCCAAAAAATCTATTTTTAAGCTTTTTGGAAAACATAGGGAAGGGTTATCACCCCTGTAACCTTTGTTTTGCTGTCTGTGCACCTGTTCAGAAGATTTCACCTCACTTTCTGTCCCAATGACAATTGGATTTTGAAAATTTGGGGTTTTTAGTGAAACAAGGAACTCTTACAGGAGAGAATTTCCCTTCCTAGGGGTAGATTTCCTCTCACTTCCTGTTGTCTCCTGTTTGAAAGTAGGAGTTGTTTGTAAGTTGGATGTTTGAAAATAGGGGCCTGCCCTATATACTCTGCCCTATATACTCTGCAGAAATTTGGGCCTTTGGTGGTGGACGGTGTTGTGGTGTTGCCACAACACTGTAAGGCCTCACAGTTACTCTTGGTGGGTGCAGGAACGGGCCCTACTGTGAAATTTTAGATCAAGAATTGTAATTACACACCCCTGTTGAACAGGGTCAGAAAAATTGGGCCTTAGGCACAGGTGCTGGTGCCACAACACTGCAACCCCTCACAGAAACTCTAGTTGGAGCGCATGAATGAGCCCTGTGGCAAATTATTGCAGTAAAAATTGTAATTACACGCCCCTGGTAAAAAGGGGCTGAAAAATTGGGCCTTAGCCAATGGTGCCACAACACTGCAACCCCTCACAGATACTATAGCTGGAGTGCAGGAATGAGCCCTGCTGCAAAGTATTGCATCAAAAATTGTAATTATACACCCCTGTTAAACAGGGGCTGAAAAATTGGGCCTTAGGCGCTGGTGTTGGTGCCACAACACTGCAACCCCTCACAGATACTCTAGTTGGAGCGCAGGAATGAGCCCTGCTGCAAAGTATTGCATCAAAAATTGTAATTATACGCCCCTGTTAAACAGGGGCTGAAAAATTGGGCCTTAGCCACTGGTGCCACAACACTGCAACCCCTCACAGATACTCTAGTTGGAGCGCAGGAATTAGCCCTGCTGCAAAGTATTGCATCAAAAATTGTAATTATGCACCCCTGTTAAACAGGGGCTGAAAAATAGGGCCTTAGGCACTGGTGCTGGTGCCACAACACTACAACCCCTCACAGATACTCTATTTGGAGAGCAGGAATGAGCCCTACTGCAAAGTATTGCATCAAAAATTGTAATTACACGCCCCTGTTAAACAGAGGCTGAAAAATTGAGCCCTAGGCACTGGTACCACAACACTGCAACCCCTCGCAGATACTCTAGTTGGAGTGCAGGAATGAGCCCTGCTGCAAAATATTGCATCAAAAATTGTAACTACACGCCCCTGTTAAACAGGGACAGAAAAATTGGTATCCAGAACCAAAAATGTTCTTACAAGCTATCAGCATGAAAATTGAGAAGGAAGAGGATAGTCACTCAGCATAACAGGATAGTCACTCAGCATCAGCATAGGCAGTCTTGAAGGGATCTCACATTAAAAAAAAAAATATTCGATTACATCAGCATCAGGTGCTTGGCAGCTGGTGATCCAAGGCTGATTCATTTTTATGAAGGATAGATGATCGACTGATTTGGTGGACAGGCGTACCCTGTGATAAAAACCTCCAGCAGCACTGAATGTGCGTTCCGAAAGAACGCTGGATGCAGGACAGGCCAGTAGCTCAATTGCATACTGTGCAAGCTCTGGCCAGTGATCCATCCTCAAGACCCAGTAACCCAGAGGATTTTCGGTGGGAAAGGTGTCCAAGTCTGATCTTGCTCCTGAGTATTCCTGCACCATGTAAATAAGACGCTTGCGATGGTTGCTGGAACAGATCATACCTTGGAGCTGCGGACTAAAAAATTGTCTGAACGCATCAGTCAGACGGCCACCTTCTCCACCGCTCCTTCTGTGACTGATCGAAGCCTCAGCAACATGTTGTCCAGGACCAGGAATTTGTAACCTCCCAGGCTCTGGAAACCTCCTGAAGATGTTTCATCCTCTGCTCTCAATGCAATGGCAAGATAAGGTCTGCAAACTTACCCTTGTAATGTAGATCAAGGAAGGTTGCCAGCCAGTAATGATCCCTCTCCTTGATACCACAAATACGAGGATCCTTACGCAGGCTTTGCAGGATCAGGGAGGCCATGCAGTGTAGGTTTGCTGAGGCATTTGGTCTGGGTCACTAAGACCTCTGGGTCACTAAGGACGACATGATCCGCAGCCACCTCCTCCCAGCCACGTACAAGTCCATGGGTTTTTTGGGACTGTAAATGATCCCTTGAAGACTGCTGATGCTGAGTGCTAGGCTCCACTCCATGCTAACACAACTAACACAATCCTGCTCCTTCTCCTCATTCTTTTCCTGTGTGATCGGCGGGCCAGCAGGAATACTGTCTGGATAAAGGGGGCCTTGAGAGGTGAGGAAGTCCTCCTCTTCCTCCCTCTGTTCTGCCTCAAGTGCCCTGTCCATTATTCCATGCAGCGTGTGCTCCAACAGGTGGACAAGGGGGACAGTGTCACTGATGCATGCACTGTCACCGCTCACCATCCTCATGGCCTCCTCAAATGGTGACAGGACAGTGCATGCATCCCTGATCATGACCCACTGGTGTGGGGAAAAAAAAACAAGCTCCCCTGACCCTGTCTTGGTGCCATAGTCACACAGGTACTCATTGATGGCCCTCTGCTGTGTGTGCAGCCACTGCAGCATGGCCAAAGTTGAGTTCCACCTGGTGGACATGTCACAGATTAGGTAGTTCTTGGGCAGGTTAAATTTTTGGAGGTCAGCCAGCCGAGCACTGGCATTATATGACCAGAAGAAATGCACACAGACTTTCCTAACCTGCCTCAGTAGATCCTGTAAGCCTGGGTACCTGCCCAAGATCCGCTGCACCAACAAGTTAAGGACATGAGCTAAACAGGGTACATGGGTCAGGTGTCCCTGTCGGAGGGCAGAGAGGAGGTTGGTGCCATTGTCGCAAACCACCATTCCTGGCTTAAGCTGGTATGGCGTCAACCACCTCTGTGCCTGCCCCTGCAGAGCTGACAGAATCTCTGCCCCAGTATGGCTCCTGTCCCGCAAGCACACCAGCTCAAGCACCGCATGGCATCTTTTGGCCTGCGTGCTTGTGTAGCCCCTTCGAACGCCTACGGATGCACAGCTGGTTCCGAGGACAAATCAGCGCAGGAAGAGGCCATGGAGGAAGAAGAAGAGGAGGGGGTGGAGGAGAGAGGTGTGTCAGAATCACCACTAGTAGCATTTTGGAGGCGTGGTGGCGGAACAACCTCCAACACTACTGCACCCTGTCCTGCATCCTTCCCAGCTGCCAGAAGAGTCACCCAGTGAGCTGTGAAAGATAGGTAACCTCCCTGTCCATGCCTGCTGGACCAAGAGTCAGCGGTAATATGCACCCTACCGCTGACCACCCTGTCCAGCGAGGCCAAAACATTACAGACTAGATGTAAAAATGAAAAACTCTGGTAGAGTAACAATTAGAAAGTCAAAGCGGCGCTCCCATCAGTCAATTGATATAAAACTGACAGGCTAGTACAAATTTACTACTATGTACATAAAAATTTTTGAGGCAAACACAGCTAGAAATAAAACAAGAGTCTCTAGTGGATATATAGGATGTAAACAGCAGATAATTGATGAGTGCACCGTTCACCAAACACTTTTCCACCACGTGCGCCACACACCCACAAGGGGTTTAAACTCACCAAAACTAACCAAAACTTGAGGTTATCAAGCCCCAATCAACATCCTGTGGTCTGTAAATCTGGATATCCTCATAGGGTAGCTCAAAAAACATCTCCAAAATCCACATGCATGTAAGAGAGTTTTAAAATGTTTTCGCAAACTCAAATGTATAAAATCCCATAAACCATAATGAAGTGACAATCCAACAGTGGTCATATAGCTCAAGGTCGGTTACTAAAAGAGCTTACTTAATCCACTTTCCCTGGGATTTGAGAGGACGGAGTATAGTCCGGTGTAGTCCATATCAGTCTCAGCATCTAGCACTTCCTCCTTCCTGGTTGCTTCCCTGGGTCTTGGAACGCACAACGTTGTGACATAATTTCTGTTTGCTGTTAGGTCACGCCCTGACGCCGTGTTTCGTCATCACAACTTTATCAAAGGGGGCCAAGACATTTCCTTCCACATGCCGGTAGAGAGCCGGAATCGACTTCCATTAAAAAAAGTGGCGTTTGGGAACCTGCCACTGAGGAACAGCACATTCCACAAACTCACGGAAGGGGGCAGAGTCTACCAACTGAAAAGGCAGCAGTTGAAGTGCTAGCAATTTAGCCAAGCTAGCATTCAACCGCTGGGCATGTGGTTGGCTGGGAGCGAACTTCTTTCAGCGGTGCAGCAGCTGGGGCAGGGAAATTTGCCTGGTACAATCGGACGTTGGTGTACCAATAGCAGATTGCCCGCAAGTACTTGGCAGTGACACACCTAATTCAGGTTTCAGAGAGGACTGAAGGTATAGTGGGGTTGGAGATCCCAGCTGATGAGGAGCAAGGAGAGGTCCGCTTTGTTCTTTGGTGTGGGTCTTTTATGTATGCTTGCCAACGGACTGCATGGCAGGTCGACATATGTCTGGTCAAGCATGTGGTGCTCAAGCGGATGCTGGTTTGGCCACGTGAGATACGCTTCAGACATATGTTGCAAATAGCAATGGTGCGATCTGCTGCACACGTCTCAAAAAAGGCCCACACCAAAGAACTTTTGGAATAACGCGCAGAGACAGCAGTGCCCTGCCTATGCGGAGCTCTTCGGTGTGATGCAGTCGGTTGGCTGCCCTTAAGCTGGCCCCTGGAGGGTATCCTGCCTTGTTAGAGATGTGCCTCCTCCTCTATCATGCACCCATGTAGAGTCAGTGACCTCATCATCCCCTCCCTCCTCGTCACTGGAGCAAACCTGGCAGTATGCTGCAGCTGGGGGAACATGACTGCCAGTTTGCTGTCTTTTTTGGGCACCCCCTCTCTCTGGGCTCACGTAACTTCCTTCCTCTAGCTGGGTATCATCATCGGAGTCCTCAAAACACTGCGCATCCTCCTGCAGCATGTATCCAACACTGTGGTCAAACAGTTCGGGGGACTCCTCGGGACATGGTGGGGCTAAGGAAGGAGTGACTGATACCATTGAGCCGAGGGAAGAGGCCGCTTTGGCAGCTGCTTTGGCAGACAAAGTACCCTGAGCCTGGGTGAGAGAGAATGAGGAGGATGAGGATGGCTTGGTCATCCACTCTACCAACTCTTCTGCATGTTGCGGCTCAACATGGCCAGCTGCCGAAAATAAGGACAAGCGTGCCCCACGGCCATGTGCTGATGAGGATGCACCGTGTCCACGACCAGCACTGTTGCCTCTAGACACAGAGCCTGGTTGCCCTCTTTTATTGGCCTGTGTGTGTCTGCCTCTCCTTGTTGGCCTTCCAGACATACTGTCTTTGATGTACTGGAACCCAAAGAATTGTCTGCAGTCAGCTTTAGCTGCACACTGTGCCCAGTATACAGTACACTGACTTAATAAACTGCAGCTTATCTCAATCAACAGCTTGTATTATTAGGAATAGAACAGGAATAGTCTGCAGTCAGCTTTATCTGCACACTGAGCCCAGTATGCAGTACACTGACTTAATAAACTGCAGCTTAGCTCAATCAACTGCCTGTATTATTAGGAATAGAACAGGAATTGTCTGCAGTCAGATTTAGCTGCACACTGTGCCTAGTATACAGTACACTGACTTAATAAACTGCAGCTTAGCTCAATCAAATGCCTGTATTGTTAGGAATAGAACAGGAATATTCTGCAGTCAGCTTTACCTGAACTGGCTGATGATTGCCCAAGCATGCACTATGACCCTAAATGACCCTAACTACCTAAATGATCTTAGTGAAAACCAACAGCAATGGTCGCACCCAGGTCTTCTCCTGGCAGAAGAAAACTCACTTGTAGCTAACACAGGGTGCATTCTCTTTACTAGAATGCTAGTTCATCCACCTTGGTAGATCTGACAGGATCACTTTAAAGTATGGGCAGCGATCCTCTAGGTGCATGAATTTACGTTCTGGAATTACTTGCTTTAAGCTGATCACATTCACATTTTTACATCTATAAAAATACAGAAAAAATACTTGTTTCCCTTAACAAGGTTTATATAGGATAACTTGCATTGTATCTTTATTGTTCCTCTGTACTGCTTCACTACCAAGCTAGATATTTTTATATAATGACCAGTGTGCTAGAAACTTTTTTGGGCTTTCATTTGCAATTGACTAGTGTGCAAATCTTCTGGGATGCTTATTATCGTCAGTATGTAGATGCGTGTTTTGAAATACTGTAGGCAGTGCATTCTGCTCTCTGAAATGACTCACCACTAAGCTCCCGGAGGGACATTATACAGCTGATGTGTTACTCTATGTATATCTGTTCACTAGAAGAGGAGATAAAATATTTATTATAAGAATTACAAGTTTTCAATATACAGAGCTAAAATCAGTGGATACAAATTGTCAATGCAGCAATATGACAGTGAAATGCGTGTAACTAAAGTGTTCAGCCTTAGCTATTAATACCCAGTGATAAAGATGACTTATATGTTTAACAATACTCTGCAATGTTCTAGGATTTGGCATTGTTAGTTTGGAAGATTTTTCCATAATACCTTCAGTGTTACATTCATTTTTTTTTTATACTGAAAGCAGAACTGTTGACAAAGCTAAATAGGCAATTGAAATATACTAAATAAAAAATAAAAAGTGCGCTTACAATGTAAAAATGCACAAATGAATACAAATAATTATATGTGCAAACCAGGATGTAGTGAGAACAAACTAATGGCTCAATACGTTACATAAGTGTATACGTATAAAACGTAAAAACTTAGTGGGATAACAAGGTGAGACCTGTGAAAAGTGTACATGTGAAATGCAGAAAATAGATTAAAAGTGTAAAAATAGAAACATGAAAAATGCAAATCCCAGTCCGTGAATTAAACCATAAAAAGTTCATCAGTGAAAGCACTTTCATCCACTATGCAGCTTTGCAACAACCAATATCCCTATAGATGGATCGGCAAAGGAGGGGGATGTGCAAGGTGGTGCAACTCCACTGGCGATGACTCCAATGAATAAGAATAAAAAGGTGGACCCTTACCCTCCGTGTTGGACCCCCTCGCTGGCAGGGTCTATCGAGCATGCAGATTTTGCCCTCTGCAGGGACCGTACATGTGTACTGTTTTACCTGCCAAAAAACTGCAAATCTGTTAACCTAGTCTAAAAATACATTCACCCCTGGCAAACAGCAAAGTCAGGTCTATGACATGGGCATCCACATGGGGGGCAAGTGCCCTCCCGGAGCAGAGTGTCCGCACACACAGCCCTCAAAATTTCCACTCGCCTGCTCGCATTTGGGGAGTGGAAATTAGCAGGGGGCGAATGTGGAGCAGGGGCGGACTGGGCTGACAGTTTCTTAGCTGACCGCTTATGGCAGAAGTAGTGTGGCCATCAGAGCGGGTTGGAGGGGGGATCCCTGCCCCCGGGCCACTCTGATGTCCTGTACAAAAGGCTGCAACGGTTCTGCCAGAAGCAATTAGCCAGGAAACTGTCAGAAGGATCTGCCAGCTGGATGACACAAAGTGGGGATCTCCCGCCGTGACACGGCTTGTATATGAATAGCTGGCCACTGTCAAACAAAGCCCCACCTTCTGGACCGGCATTGGACTAGTGTGCTGTCTATTAGAGTAGCCGTCTAGGAGACGGGACTTCGTTTGACAGCAGCAACTATTCATATACAAGCCACGTCTCAGTGGGATATCCCTGCACTGTGTCATCCGGCCAACAGATCCTCCTGATTCCTCCCTGATGCATTGCTGGGCACTGATGAGGCTGCATTGATGGGCAATGATAGGCTGCATTAATGGATACTGGTATACTGCACTGATGGCCACTGATAAGGTGGAACTGATAAGCTGCACTAATGGCCGCTGCTCAGGCTGCACTGATGGGCATTGACCAAGCTCCACTGATGAGGCTGCACTGATGGGCACTAATAGGCTGCACTGATGGGCACTGATATACTTTATGTTAATATTGTTAAAGTTGTTGCTAATATTTATTTTTTCAGGAAGTGTTTAGAGGCGGACTGAGGGGCGGGGCACTGTAGGGGTCAAAAACAGATTAGAAATTGCTAAACAGACAATTACAGCTTGATCTTTCTATTAAGATTTTGCATCAGGTTTCTCAAACCTTTGCATGCCTTGTCAAAAAGGGGCGGAGCATGGGTGACCTAAAAATTATGCTCCCCCATGAAAAAGGTTCTGTGGACACCCATGGTCCATGATCGCACTTTTTCAGTTCACTGCAGTTAAAGTAAAACAGTTTGGTCATGGACATAAGTGTGCACAGCCTGTTGCATTAGGGTGTGTGTATGTATATCTATCTATATATAGAGATATCTCTCTCTCTCTCTCTCTCTCTCTCTCTCTCTCTATCTATCTATCTATCTATCTATCTATCTATCTATCTATCTATCTATCTATCTATCTATCTATCTATCTATCTATCTATCTATCTATCTATCTATCTATCTATCTATCTATCTATCTATCTATCTATCTCTATTTATAAACAGTCTTCCTTGTGGAACTCTGCCCCACCGCAACACAATCTCCTTGCCAGAACACTCTGTGCACATGCCTATGGTCATGGACTTGCCTTAGGCTGTGACTGGGTGAAGAAGCATGAAGTCATGGGACTGTAGACAGAAATAATAACCTATAAATAAATACCAACAAACAAATAGTGGAGTAAACTTGGCCGCAGCCTTTATTATTGGTATTCAATTTATTTTTCTTTTATTAAACATGTAACCATTCATAGTTAGATAAATTAATTCACAAATAACTTATTTACTCAAACAACATTACAGTAAGCAACCCAGCCACTACGAAAAATAGTATATATATATATATATATATATATATATATACATATATATATATATATAAAAAATATAACAATTTTTCTTAACCATTCCCCCACAAGCCAGGGTTTTTTTTTTTTTTTTTTAAACAAGCCTGGCCCCGTTCACCCCGCATCGCGGCCAACTCCACTATAGTTTGTAAATTGTATAATCAGACCAATGTCTGATTAATGAACTCTGTCAGCTCTAAAAAGACCAACTACACCCCCTTCTAAAGCTGTATGTCTAGAAGCGAAACCACCAATAGAGGGCAAGAACTTTGCCATTGCCCTATTGATTCGCTTTCTAACTTTATCAAGAGGGGAGTTTAACCATACCAATCTTGGAACAATTTCCAAGAAGACTAATCTTACATTGGGAAATGACAAGCTAAACCAATTTAAATCATACCTTATTTGAAAAATTAGGTCCAGGGTTTTTTGAGCACTATGTCATTTCCACCCAGGTGTAAAATTAATACATCAGGCACTGGTAACATTTGAAACATGAAACTTAATTCGTCAAAGAGATCCTGCCAGTGCATACCCCTCCTACCGTGCCAACAGATATTTACCAAAGAAGGGTCAAATTTCAAGCTTTCGGAATATATTCTTCGCAAAGCTCTCCTTTCAGCCCAGAATATGAAAGAGTGCCCCAGGATCCATACAGACAGTGACTGACCTGTGAATAAACAGTTAGGATGAATGTACAACCTCTAAGCATCTGACTGCCATCTTCCAATGCATTTAATAATCCCAACATCTAAACCCAATCTGGCAGCTTCGGTGGCCGCCCCAAAACAATATGAATGTGATGACAGGGCTAATTTGTCCAGCTTTAAATTAGACAAACATTTGTAAAAAACATCATTGAACTGATATTTTGACAGGGAAGGCCATTACAATGAATGAACAATAACTTGCTGGGCTGATAACTCACCTGCAAAAAATTCCGTAACAGTAAAACCGGGCAAATAGGGGAACCTGGAAATGAACGTAAATGTAACCAAATACCCTTACCAAACTGGTCTGTTTTTGATCTAGGAATAAATAACTTAACTGTATCGTCTTCTAATAAAACATGCGTCAACAGAAGCTCAGATGCGGAATTTTTATTCGGAGATATTATTTCTGAGATTCTCAACGCCCCAAAAAAAGTAATGAAAAAACGGCCCAAAAAAGAATTGCCTCATAGGGTGAAAAACAAACCGTGTCAACAGGGGCGGACTGACAGCTCATGGGGCCCCCGGGCAATAGGATATTTTGGGGCCTCCAAGCAAGCAACTTATAGAGTACAGCAGTCGGGATGAGCGCCATGCTCACATCAGAGTCCTCCCTTACACAAAAGTCCCCACATTCTCCCTATACATCACAGTCCGCAGAGTCAGTCCCCCCTTACATCAGAATCTCCCCTTACGACAGAGCCCCCACAGTGGCACCCTATGGCAGAGCCCCCAGAGTAGTACCTTACGGCAGAGCCCCCGGAGTAGTACCCTATGGCAGAGCCACCAGAGTGTCACCTTTTATTGGTGTTTACACACACCCTTGCACCTTAGTGCTTGGCGTGGTAGGCAGCTGGCAGGAAAAGGCTTTAAAAAAAAATCCACTTGTTGCAGGCTCTGAACTGCGCAAGTGAGTTGTGGAGCCATCTGAATAGTGAACTGCTTTGGTTGGCCACAGATTGGGCATTGAGGCATGTGAATAAAAGCCATGCTTGATATGTGAATAAAAAGAAAGAGGGGCGCACCAGCCATGTGCATTATCTTTTGTAAAACATTTATTGAAATAAAATGATAAAAGAAATTACTCACAAGCAGTAGTAAAATCTGGTGTCATAAACTCGAACGACAACAAGCAGCTTGGTGATGATGATGAGCGAAGCCTACCAAAGGTCTTAGAGGAATATGTAAGCTTCACTACTAGCTGACGCGTTTCGAAGGGCACGTCCCTTCTTCATCAGAGCTCAGCAGTGAGCCCTCCTTCAACACTCCCTGTATATATATATAGTGTATGTACCAGAAAGCCCAATCAATAGAGTGGGGCGGACTTGTGGGACCCCTCCCCCTTGAAGAATCCCTCCCTCAAGGGCAGCTCACTTAGACAAGTGCATAGATGGTGATAAATAAAAAATATAATAAAATAAATATAGAAGGTTAAATAATAGAGAATAACAAATACATAGTGGATGACTGTAAGTAAAAAATTGAGAATGATGTAGGATATAAATGTATAAATGTATAATCTATAATAAAGACGGGTGTCAATGTGGTTGAAAATGTCAATGTCAACCAACCACAGCAGTATACATTGCATACAGTGATAGCGGCATAGTGTCCAGAATGGCACGGGGGAGGTGCACCTTTAACAGGGGAAATAATCATTGTAGATAGCAGGCTAGCGTACTGTAACAAAATGCTGTACCTTCTATGTCTAATCCAGATCTCTGTGTGAGCGGCTCTGTGTATGAGAGCCGCTCTCCGATCGTTTCCGCGTGTTCTTCTGTGTTGGAACGCACGCCAGTGTGCTTGCGTTCCAGACGGGAGGAAGAGGCAGTGCGCGTCACTTCCTCCGCGCCTGCTGTCGCCTGCCAGTGACGTAAGCGGCAGTGAGTCGTTCGGCGCCATGTCACTGGGGGCAAACGCTTAGTGGAAAAAGGGGGCTGACACAGCGTGAAGTTGACCCAACGCCAGCGCAACCATAGGTCCGCCCCGCTGGCTGTAGCTGCGCTACCCACTGCTAAAAGTGTAACATACAAACTCTAGAGGTACTCATGAGATGGAAGACGCTACTATCATACAGAGATGACAAAAAAATTCACTGTGCATAATTCATTCTCTTGTGTAGTGCAGATTATGCACCTGAAGGGAAGTAGGAAAGTGAATAAATGCTAAATTGTATCACACATAGCATAGTCGATATTATACACATGTAAGTGTACATCCATATTTAAAAACACAAATAAAAACGCTAATAAAAAACGCAAATAAAAAACGCACACATGTAATGTGCATAGATAGATCAAATATTAAATATTAGTTACTGTAGGTGCACATTCCATATGCCAATCAGCACACATGCTGATTGGCATATGGAATGTGCACCTACAGTAACTAATATTTAATATTTGATCTATCTATGCACATTACATGTGTGCGTTTTTTATTTGCGTTTTTTATTAGCGTTTTTATTTGTGTTTTTAAATATGGATGTACACTTACATGTGTATAATATCGACTATGCTATGTGTGATACAATTTAGCATTTATTCACTTTCCTACTTCCCTTCAGGTGCATAATCTGCACTACACAAGAGAATGAATTATGCACAGTGAATTTTTTTGTCATCTCTGTATGATAGTAGCGTCTTCCATCTCATGAGTACCTCTAGAGTTTGTATGTTACACTTTTAGCAGTGGGTAGCGCAGCTACAGCCAGCGGGGCGGACCTATGGTTGCGCTGGCGTTGGGTCAACTTCACGCTGTGTCAGCCCCCTTTTTCCACTGAGCGTTTGCCCCCAGTGACATGGCGCCGAACGACTCACTGCCGCTTACGTCACTGGCAGGCGACAGCAGGCGCGGAGGAAGTGACGCGCACTGCCTCTTCCTCCCGTCTGGAACGCAAGCACACTGGCGTGCGTTCCAACACAGAAGAACACGCGGAAACGATCGGAGAGCGGCTCTCATACACAGAGCCGCTCACACAGAGATCTGGATTAGACATAGAAGGTACAGCATTTTGTTACAGTACGCTAGCCTGCTATCTACAATGATTATTTCCCCTGTTAAAGGTGCACCTCCCCCGTGCCATTCTGGACACTATGCCGCTATCACTGTATGCAATGTATACTGCTGTGGTTGGTTGACATTGACATTTTCAACCACATTGACACCCGTCTTTATTATAGATTATACATTTATACATTTATATCCTACATCATTCTCAATTTTTTACTTACAGTCATCCACTATGTATTTGTTATTCTCTATTATTTAACCTTCTATATTTATTTTATTATATTTTTTATTTATCACCATCTATGCACTTGTCTAAGTGAGCTGCCCTTGAGGGAGGGATTCTTCAAGGGGGAGGGGCCCCACAAGTCCGCCCCACTCTATTGATTGGGCTTTCTGGTACATACACTATATATATATACAGGGAGTGTTGAAGGAGGGCTCACTGCTGAGCTCTGATGAAGAAGGGACGTGCCCTTCGAAACGCGTCAGCTAGTAGTGAAGCTTACATATTCCTCTAAGACCTTTGGTAGGCTTCGCTCATCATCATCACCAAGCTGCTTGTTGTCGTTCGAGTTTATGACACCAGATTTTACTACTGCTTGTGAGTAATTTCTTTTATCATTTTATTTCAATAAATGTTTTACAAAAGATAATGCACATGGCTGGTGCGCCCCTCTTTCTTTTTATTTCCTTGTCTGGTAGGATTCCCCATCCTTGAGGGCAGCAAGGCCTGTGTTGTTCTTCTATCCATCTGGTCGACCACTTGTGCGCAGGAGTCAATTTTTTCTTCTGTATATGCTTGATATGTGCCATGATGTCACTGCACAGGTGTGTACCCAGACCTGCTGATGGATCCAAGGCCGAGCTCACAGTTCACCAATCAGATGGCTCCAAATGGCAACAAGTGCATTTTTCATGGGCACGGGATTGTTAGAGCGATTTCTGTTGAGCGGCAGTGGGCACACATGGATCATACGGTATACACACACAGTATACACACAGTCACACACACAGTATACAGACACAGTATACACACAGACACACACACAGTATACACACATACACGCACACAGTATACAGACACAGTATACACACAGACACACACATAGTATACAGACACAGTATACACACAGACACACACAGTATACACACAGACACGCACACAGTATACAGACACAGTATACACACAGACACACACACAGTATACAGACATGGACACACAGATGGTATACAGACACAGTATACACACAGACACACACACAGTATACAGACACGGTATATAGACACAGACACACATATGGTATACAGACATAGTATACACACAGATACACACACAGTATACAGACACAGTATACAGACACGGACACACACATAGTATACAGACACAATATACAAACACAGACACAGTATACAGACACGGACACACACACAGTATACAGACACAATATACAAACATGGACACACACAGTATACACACAAACACACACAGTATACACACACAGTATACAGACACAGTATACAGGCACAGACACACACACACAGTATACAGACACAGTATACACACAGACACACACACACACAGTATACAGACACAGTATACACACAGACACACACACAGTATACAGACACGGACACACACAGTATACACACAGACACACACAGTATATGCACAGACACACACACAGTATACAGACATGGACACACACACAGTATACAGACACGGACACACACACACAGTATACAGACACAATATACAAACACAGACACAGTATACAGACACAGTATACAGACACGGACACACACACAGTATACAGACACAATATACAAACATGGACACACACAGTATACACACAGACACACACAGTATACACACACAGTATACAGACACAGACACACACACACAGTATACAGACACAGTATACACACAGACACACACAGTATACACACAGACACACACAGTATATGCACAGACACACACACAGTATACAGACATGGACACACACACAGTATACAGACACAGTATACAGACACAGACACACACACACAGTATACAGACACAATATACAAACACAGACACAGTATACAGACACGGACACACACACAGTATACAGACACAATATACAAACATGGACACACACACACAGTATACACACAGACACACACAGTATACAGACACAGTATACAGACACAGACACACACACACACACAGTATACAGACACAGTATACACACAGACACACACACAGTATATAGACACAGTATAAACACAGACACACACAGTATACACACAGACACACACAGTATACGCACAGACACACACACACAGTTTACAGACATGGACACACACACAGTATACAGACACAATATACACACAGACACACACACACAGTATACACACAGACACGCACAGTATGCAGACACAGTATACACACAGACACACACAGTATACACACACAGTATACAGACACAGTATACAGGCACAGACACACACACACAGTATGCAGACACAGAATACACACAGACACACACACAGTATACAGACACAGTATACACACAGACACACACACAGTATACAGACACGGACACACACAGTATACACACAGACACACACAGTATACAGACACGGACACACACAGTATACACACAGACACACACAGTATATGCACAGACACACACACACAGTATACAGACATGGACACACACACAGTATACAGACACAGTATACAGACACGGACACACACACAGTATACAGACACAATATACAAACACAGACACAGTATACAGACACAGTATACACACAGACACATGCACAGTATACAGACACAGTATACACACAGACACACCCACAGCATACACACAGACACACGAACAGTATACAGACACACACACACAGTATACACACAAAGTATATACACACACAGACACACACACACACAGTATACAGACACAGTATACACACACACACACACACATACACAGTATACACACAGACACACGCACAGTATACAAACACAGACACAGTATACAGACAAAGTATACACACACGGTATACAGACACAGTATACACACAGACACATGCACAGTATACAGACACACACACGTATACAGACAAAGTATACACACAGACAGTATACACACAGACTACATACACACACACACACACATTAAGTATATACATACACACACAGTATATACACACCAGCACTTTTCATTTATAAATCAGCCTAACACACTGCTGCTGCCCCCATCTCCTGACATGCTGGAACTTGTAGTGCCCTAGCAGCTCACAGACACATTCAGTGGTAATACAGGAGAGGAGGATGATGTGTCTGTGTATTGGTGGGCAGGCAATCAGTAGGGAGGTGTAAAAGATATTGGGGGAGAAGTTCAGAACATCCTTGCCCCAGGAGAAGTGCTCTGCTAGAGGAAACACAGCCTCCCCCTTCTGCTCACCAGAGAAAGCACTGATAAAACGGCATTTAACTCAGCCAAGTTAGTCAGCTTACCTTGCATCAGCCTGAAGTCCATCCCACACCGCAGCTGTGTCTCCGCCTCCCTCTCCTCTCCTCCAGATGTCGGCATATCCTGCTCTGTATTCAAAGAAGCCACGTGGGGCAAGGGAGAAGTGTACACTGTGTTCCCATTGGCTGAGGAGGTAGTGGAGGGGCGGAGCAGCTACAGTATAGCCTCCGAAATTTTACATCAAAATGATGTCGGTGTCAGACATTTCAGGGACAGATGTGAAAATACACAGACTGGTTTTACTGAGCCTGGCAACCCTGATGGGGCCCCCTAGTGGCATGGGGCTCTCGGTCAGTGCCCGAGTGCCAGAACGGTCAGTCCGCCCCTGCGTGTCAACTGCCACACATAATTTGGTAACAATAGCTGGAGTAATAGCCATTCTTGTATCTTGATGAATTGAGGCTTTTATAACCTTTCAGTGCTTGTCTTACTAAAAAGAAAGAGGAACATGAAGGGTAATTGTTCAGCTTGAGGAAAAAGGAAATACCCGCTAATGTTTTATTAATATGAGACCACGATAAGACTTTGGACATTAAGCTGTCTAAAAATGACAAAACTAAATTTTCAGAAAATGAAGACTGGAGCTCTCCCAATAATTTTAGATGAGATAACCACAGCAGCCATGTTGATGAGTATCCTGACAAAGTAGAGGGAGTGATGGATTTCTTAATATTCGCGCGAACCCACTCTAAATCAGGTTCCATAGGTGCGAAGGACACTGAATCCCTTTCTCGTCCTCAGCTGGAAACAGAAACTTGAATCTCCTCATCTGCAAATGGGAAAGAGAATCTACAATGTCATTCAACTTACCGGGTAAATATTGATCCTTAATCCAAACATTAAGACTTAAGCACTTAAAGACAAGGTCCCCTAGTAAAGTAATGACAGGAGGAGATTTGGACGACCAGCAATTTATAGCAAAAAAGGCCCCTTTGTTGTCTGTGCTAAAGAGGTTCCTTTTATTCATGAAATACTCACCCCAAATTTCCAATGCTACCAGAAAGGGAAATAATTCTAAAATTATGATGTTTTTAAAATGGTCTTTGGTACGCCAAGCCGGATGCCAAATGTGTCTTCCATAAAGCTGAAAAACCCACAGAGCTTCATCAGTGAAAAGACAAAAATCTCTGTCCGTTACAAATTCAGATTGAAATATTGCCCTACCATTGAACTCCCCCAAGAATTGAGCCCAGACTATAAGATCCTCCCTAATCTCTGAAGTAATCCTAACATGTGAGGACGGGGATTTAAACCCAGCAATGGCCAAATACAGCTATCTAGAGAATATCCTCCCAACAGGTAGGACTCTAGATGCGAATGCCAGTAAACCAAGTAGTTTCTGTATGTCCTTCAGAATGGCTTTTTTTCTTCTAATTATGATATTAATACTAGATCTCAAATTGTCAACCTTATCTGCTGATAGTTCAAATTCAATAGCTCTTGTATTAATGTTCCCCAAAAAAACTAAACGCGTGGTGGAGGATATCGTTTTTTCATGAGCTAATGTGAAATTCATTACAAATTTTTAAAAAGGAGTTTAGAACATTGGCACAATCAGTAAAGGAGTTCCCAAGAAAAAAGGAAATCATCCAAATAATGTAATATAAAGCACGAACCAGAATGAACCTTGACTACCCATTCAATGAATGTTGCGAATGCTTCAAAATATGTACAGGAAAGCGAGCAGCCCATTGGGAGGCACCGATCAAACAAGAAACAGTCATTGAAAGAAAAACCTAGAGAATTAAAAGATAAAGGGTTAATGGGTAACAAACGAAAAGCAGATTGAACATCTGCTTTTGAAAGCAGGGCCCCCTGACCTAAATTGCGGATCTTAACCAATGCATCCTCAAATGTAGCGTAATGAACTGAGGCTAAGTCATCACTTATTTGATCGCTCCAAGAACCAACCTTAGGAAATGATAAGTGATGAATTAGTCTATAAGAACCCTGTTCTTTTTTTAGGAAAGACCCCTAAAGGGGAGATTCTGAAATTATGGAAAGGGGGGTGCAAAAAGGGGCCTGCAACCCTCCCTTCCTGTATTAAGACTGATTTTAAATTATTTTCCAACACGCAACCCTGACCCTGGAAAGGAGGTAGTAAAAAAACCTTCATTGAATCCCTCAAACAGCAGCAGGGCCATCTGTCTGTTTGTGTACCATTGAAGCCAAGGCAGCATTTTTTGCAACTTCACCCGCGTTGGAGCTTTTTGAAAAGGAGTCTCTACCTTGAGATTGACAGGCAATCGCCATTTTTTAAAAACATTTTGAAATGGGATGTGCTCCCGCGCAAAATGCACATTCATGTCGATATCTGCACGAACCTGGCCATTTACACTGGGTGTCATTGAATGAGGAACATATATCTTTTCTGTAAGCATTAGCTGTTGCTGGAACAGGAAGTTGTTGTTTGCTACTAAACGATCGTTGAGGCAGAAAAAGATTGAGCCACAGCCCAATGTCTTTGCAACCCCATTTTAAGCTGGGATGCACTGCAAGCTTCTTCCTGAACGATTCGTCGTAAACAAACCATGATATGCCACCAAAATTCCTGTATGCTTCCAGAACAATGTCCAGGTGCTGGAATAAACCTACACTTTTTTCTGGAGTTTGTTCACAGATAATACTGGAATATATGCAGAATGCCTGCAACCAATTGTTGAAATTCCTAGCCACTGGTCTACGTCTACCTTCTTCTGCTCTCTCTTCTTTTTTTATCTCCTTTTTATAAAAACTCTTTGGAGGATGGAAGAAGAGACAGCAGATGCACAAATTCCTGCAGATAGTTTTTTCTTTTATACTTGGGGACAAGTGGTAACCTAGCGGGGACAGTGTACACGGCAATGCTTCCTTGCCACAAATTTCAGGAACATTAGCTGACACCTGTGAAATCTCAGAAATGGGTAGAAATGGGTAGTACCAGGACTTTTTTTCAGCTGGAACTTCCACCACCTCTGGCTCAGGCCCTCTGCTCCATGCTCACCACTATCACATGTAAACACAGAAGTCCAGCTTCTGTGTTTACAAGTGACAGCTTGTCTCCCAATGGCTCCCACAGATCTGATCTCCTGAGTGCCCCCCCCCCCCTGAATGCAGGATGGGAACAAGGGAGATTCAGGTTCCATGTGCAGTGCGGATGCCGACAGCCCCACTGGATAATCTCCCCGCAAGTAAGAGAGGTGGAGCCAACTATAGTGTGTGGGGAGGTACTAAAGCCTACAGGGCGCTTCAGCCTAATACAGAAACAAAAGTAAGACATGTGGAAAATGGTGGAGCTTTTAAAGAGGTGGGGAGAAGATGGGGGGTAGAGCCATGGGGGGGGAGGTTATTGCATGCAGAGGTTAGAGTTGAAAAGGGGTGAAAGTTAGATGTGGATGGGGGATGCAGAGGTAAGCAACTGTGGAAAAAGGATGAACTCTGCACTCTGTATGCAGTGCACCCCTGAACACTGCACTCTGTTTGTAACCCCCCCTTCCCGAACTCTGTATGTAATGCACTCCTTTAAGACCCTCCCACTGTTAGTCGCATTTGACCACACCCACTATTTGGGTTTGGAGGGTGTGGGGGAGGGGGTCTTTTGAGGGGGTCGTGCTATTTTCTGAGAAAAAAAGCCCTGTGTAGAACATTGACATTATCAGCAGATAATGGTAATGTAAGCACTGATCCAGATATAGCAGGAGCTGTACTAGCTGCATCCACATTATTGCTGCTAAGTGCTGCAGCCGAGCTAGCCCAGACTGCAGCGACAGAGTTTGAAAAATGCTGGTTAAGGCTGGGTTCACACTGGTGCGACACGACAGCCGTCCTACTTTGGATCCGACTTTGCCCTGCGACATGAAGCCGGCATGTGTCCGACTTTCAATGAACGGGGATCCGACTTGGATCCCCGCCAATGCCCGACACTGTGTTTGGTATGAATCTTTAGGGGGAACTCCACGCCAAATTTTAAATAAAAATCCGGCATGGGTTCCCCCTCCAAGAGCATACCAGGCCCCTGGGTCTGGTATGGACCTTGAGGGGAACCCCCTACGCCGAAAAAACGGCGTGGGGGGTCCCCCCCAATCCATACCAGACCCTTATCCGAGCACGCAGCCCGGCCGGACAGGAATGGGGGTGGGGACGAGCGAGCGCCCCCCCCCTCCTGAACCGTACCAGGCCGCATGCCCTCAACATGGGGGGTTGTTGCCTTGGGGGAGGGGGGCGCGCTGCGGCCCCCCCAGCCCAAAGCACCTTGTCCCCATGTTGATGAGGACAAGGGCCTCTTCCCGACAACCCTGGCCGTTGGTTGTCGGGGTCTGCGGGCGGGGGGCTTATCGGAATCCGGGAGCCCCCTTTAATAAGGGGGCCCCCAGATCCCGGCCCCCCACCCTATGTGAATTGAGTATGGGGTACATGGTACCCCTACTCATTCACCTAGGGAAAAAGTGTCAATTTAAAAAAAAAACACTACACAGATTTTTAAAGTATTTTATTAGACAGCTCCGGGGGTCTTCTTCCGACTTCGGGGGTCTCTCCGGTTCTTCTCCGCGCTCTCCGGGTCTTCTGCCGGGCTCCTCCTCTCTCTTCTGCTCTTTTGCTAAAGAGGAGGAGCCCGGTCTGCTGCCTTCTTCTCTTCGGGGGTCTCTCCGGTTCTTCTCCGCGCTCTCCGGATCTTCTGCCGGGCTCCTCCTCTCTCTTCTGCTCTTTTGCCGCTCTTTTGCTAAAGAGGAGGAGCCCGGTCTTCAATCTTCTGCCCTCTTCTCTTCTCCTGATGTTGACACGACGCTCTCTGGGGCTAGAATGCTCTCTGTGCGCTCTGCTCTGACTTATATAGGCGGTGACCCCGCCCTCTTATGCCGTCACAGTCCCTGGGCATGCTGGGACTATGACGGCATACAGGGGGCGTGGTCATCGGGTGATGACCACGCCCCCTAAAACGTCACAGTCCCAGCATGCCCAGGGACTGTGACGGCATAAGGGGGCGGGGTCACCGCCTATATAAGTCAGAGCAGAGCGCACAGAGAGCATTCTAGCCGGAGAGAGCGTCGTGTCAACATCAGGAGAAGAGAAGAGGGCAGAAGGCAGAAGATTGAAGACCGGGCTCCTCCTCTTTAGCAAAAGAGCGGCAAAAGAGCAGAAGAGAGAGGAGGAGCCCGGCAGAAGATCCGGAGAGCACGGAGAAGAACCGGAGAGACCCCCGAAGAGAAGAAGGCAGCAGACCGGGCTCCTCCTCTTTAGCAAAAGAGCGGCAAAAGAGCAGAAGAGAGAGGAGGAGCCCGGCAGAAGACCCGGAGAGCGCGGAGAAGAACCGGAGAGACCCCCGAAGTCGGAAGAAGACCCCCGGAGCTGTCTAATAAAATACTTTAAAAATCTGTGTAGTGTTTTTTTTTTAAAATTGACACTTTTTCCCTAGGTGAATGGGTAGGGGTACTATGTACCCCATACTCAATTCACATAGGGTGGGGGGCCGGGATCTGGGGGCCCCCTTATTAAAGGGGGCTCCCGGATTCCGATAAGCCCCCCGCCCGCAGACCCCGACAACCAACGGCCAGGGTTGTCGGGAAGAGGCCCTTGTCCTCATCAACATGGGGACAAGGTGCTTTGGGCTGGGGGGGCCGCAGCGCGCCCCCTCCCCCAAGGCACCAACCCCCCCATGTTGAGGGCATGCGGCCTGGTACGGTTCAGGAGGGGGGGGGGCGCTCTCTCGTCCCCACCCCCATTCCTGTCCGGCCGGGCTGCGTGCTCGGATAAGGGTCTGGTATGGATTGGGGGGGACCCCCGCACGCCGCCTTTTCGGCGTAGGGGTTCCCCTCAAGGTCCATACCAGACCCAAGGGCCTGGTATGCTCTTGGAGGGGGAACCCATGCCGGATTTTTATTTAAAATTTGGCGCGGAGTTCCCCCTCAAGATCATCTGAGCACAAGTCGCGTGCCGAAGTCGGATCATGCGAGACGGCAATCCGACTTTGATCCGACTTCAATGATAGTCAATAGGCTGAAGTAGGATCAAAGTCGGACCAAAGTAGTACAGGGAGCATTTCTAAAGTCGGAACGACTTGTGTCGGACCAGTTAGGACGGCTCCCATAGGGAAACATTACATTTCACACGTCATGCGACATGAGCTCCCAATGTCGGAGCGTTTGTCGGACCAGTGTGAACCCAGCCTAATAACTGATGGATTAGATTTAACACTATCTATTAGAGAAGACAAGGAAGCAGTTAAAGATGTTAGCAATTGTAATTGAGACAATTCACCTTTACCTGGACTTATGTTTGCAGCTGCCTGAGAACACACAACAGGAATCTGCTGTGCCTCTAAAGATGTAGAAATGCTGGATCTAGAAGAGCCTTCCCTAGCCCCCTTTCTGGTGCTGTACTGACTGGTGCTGTGCTGACTGGTGCTGCTGGTGTCCCTGGCAGAAATGCCCAGACTAAGGGGGATAAAGACCGATGAAACTGCTCCTGTTGCTCCCAAATTCTGCTGATCAGAAGACTGGACTCCCGAGGAAAGTCCACTGGGGGTAGCCCTGTTACTCCTGCTCGGTGCTGCTCTGCCCTCATGAAAGGAAGCTCCACCCACTTGACCTGCACTGACCGGCCCACGGCTCCTGGAGTTATCAGTCCCGCTCCTCAATGAAGGAGAAAACCTCCACCTCAGTGACCTACGTTTGGCCGGGAGTCCGCCCATTTCTATGGCCAGAGTGGAATCCTCGTAAATACAATAGTGTGTTCTAAATGAGCACATAAGTGGATGTTTAAATCTGCCTAAAAATCTGCTTTAAAATCTGTAGTCCCATTGTATTTACTAAACACGATGATTGTTGACACCCTTATATTTTACATTGCTAATGGATCTAATTGTTCATGGACTCTGCAAGCACTTTACAGAACCTGCTGCCAAAGGAACCTAGGAGGTCAGTACAGTATTGCTTCTAATCATACAGCACTAATCATACAGCACTGTGGATTTGGAATTTTTCTTCTACCTCTACCAGAAAATTGCTCACCCCAGTATAGGTGATGTGCCATTGTGTAGATAAGATCCAAATGAATGTTTTTAAAAACCTTCTTTTCATATTGACTTTTGAATTAGTATTTAATTAACTGCACGTCATTTGCCATATTTTCTCATTACAAATGCATGCTAAGCTTCCCATGTAAAATATGATTGTACTTAAGATTTATTGAAAGCTGTTGGAGTGTTACTGTGCAAAATCAAACTTCACACAGCCTGGAATACAATTTACTTTCCAGGTGTTTTTTCCTACAATTAATGTTCTCACACAGTGGTCTTCAACATGCAGATTATACTGTCTGACATATAGAGATGCACCTTTTGTTTAAAAAAAAAAGATGTTGTAATAATGCCACAACTAACATTTAAATAAATATATATATACAAAAAAAAATACATATTCAATTAGCAGCATTTAATACTTACAGTAATTACTGAAAATATACAATTTCCTTTAACCTGGTCACTACCCCAACATTTTTTTTGATTGTGTAACTATAACTAAACATTTGCTCTGCTCACATCTACTTTATAATGACTGCAAACATTCTAAATGGTGTCTCTGTAACAGCATGTAATAAGATGTGCATAACAAGGTTTTTAAATGTGTTAGGCTACCTGGAAGCTTGATTTCCCATTTTTAGACCACCATTCATAATAATTTGCTTCCTTCCCTTAGCTTCTCGTTTTCCCCTCTATTGCACACTGTTGATAGCAGTTTTCTTGTCATACTTCATTACGGTCAGACACATCCCCCCTCTTATCCCAACACAGGTAGGTAAATTTATAAAATCATATTCATAGAGGCCTACTTGAGCCCCATTAAGTCTATGTCCAATGAGTGCCTTTCCACATTATTAATCCTTCTTCCCTCTATTCTCTGTACTAAAACCTGCCCTTTGGTTCTAGTTCCAGTCATCTGGCTCTTCCATATCATCAACTGATTTTTATTTCTTTATCATGCTTGATACTAATTCTTTCTTTAAAGGACCAGTAAGCCACAAATCTCATTCTTTACCTTTATGAAAAATAACTAGGAAGACATTCACAAATATGTACAGTATGTAAACATCCCCATATATATGGATATCAGCTTTTTTAAAGAGCAAAGTGCAGAAACAAGAAGCAGCCAGTAGGAAATCCCTTTATAGCAATATGGCTTCAGTAAACCTGTAAGCAGGTGCAGTCTGTACTTGCTTCTGTAAGGGGCGGCAGGCTAGCGGCTATGCAGAATGGGAAGAATGAGTGAGGAGCTTTATTCCTCTTTGACTTCCTGCTGTCATCAAGGGAGCAGCCTGCTGATTGGATGCTGGTGCCCTAACTGTCCCGGTCAGGGGTGGACTGACAAATCACGGGGCCCCTGGGCACTAGGGGATTAAGGGGCCCCCAGGTTTAAAGATGGCCACCACAAAGCAGCCATCTTTCTGATGCAACATTAATGCGGCACGGCCTTTGTGGAGGGGCAGCTAGCTTGGTGACAAAAAGACTTAAAACTTAAAGCTGGTGACCCAATAAATGTACTGAGAGCCTCTCATGGGCAGTGCCACCTTATTGGCATGGGCTCTGAAGTTCCAGCACTGTAAGCCAGACTTTCAGAGTGTATGCGCTGATAATGTCATCAGCTGCATGCACTTTGAATATCTCCTAATAGGTGCAAGTTTAGGAGATATTCACAGTACCTACAGGTAAGCCTCATTATAGGCTTAACTGTAGGTACAAGTGGTAGTACAGAGTTTAACACCACTCAGATTTTTTACAAATGTTTTTTTTTTTTTACAATGTTTGATTTTTTTTTAATCAAATTGTTAATTTAATAATTTTATTTTTTTTTAAACTTTTTTTCACAACTCTGTTGGGGGGGGGGGGTCTTTGGTGAGATATCAGGGGTCTAAACACACCCCCTGAAGTCTCACTTTTGAGACAGAGACAGGTACTGAGGACACAGATTCCTCAGTCCCTTTCTCTGCAGCCTCAGTTGCACTGAAAATAAATGAACAGGAGACAGAGACTACTGCCCACTCATAAACTGAAGCATAGTAAATATAGTTTACTATGCTCAATTATGAATGAATACAGTGAGTGCTCTGTATCAATCACTCACTGTGTTCACCTAGAAAAGGAAGGGGCTGGTAAATATGCCGTTGGGAGAGGAAAGGAGGGAAGCCGGCAGCGCTGCGGAGGGGTCCAGGCAGTGAGAGAAATCCAGATTAGCGCAGTGAGTGAGGGAAATAACTGAACCAATCTTTCAGCTGCTGCATTAAGAGCCACAAAAGATTGGTTTCAGTTATTTGCTCACCCGCTCTATCTACACACCATCCCCTTGGTGGGAATAACTGCAGGTGCAGGGGTCCCTCCCCAAGCACCAGTGGGATGGGGGTGTGAGACAGTTGGTAGGGGTGAGTCAGTTGTGGAGGGATTTATTTCAGTGGCAGTGTCTGTGGGGTGACTGGGGAGCGATGTTGGGAAGGTAGAGAATGAAAAATGACCATGGAATAATGTCACTCAGCTGGGGGGTAGGAAATAGTTCAAAGTGATGTCTGTCAGCTGGATATATGAAGTAGCCTGGGGATAAAACAATAAATAACACAATGGTACTACTCAAAGAGAACAACCTCTTCTTATAATAATATGCAACCTCCAATCACTCTGTGTATGTTCAGATAATGTGAAGTTGTTTTATGACCATTCTTTTTAACCCTGTGTTATCCAAACTCTGTACAACTAAAAGTTTAAACTCAACACATAATTTTAACATTCAATGGATTTGATTTACTAAAGGGAAAAAGACTATGCATTTTGCACATTTGCAGTTGCTCCAGAGCTTAGTAAATGAGCAGAAGCTCTGCTGACTTCCATTGTCCAATCACGTGCAAGCAAAAATGCAGTTTTTCTTATTTTTCTTGCACGTGATTGGATATTCTTTGCAAAGAGAAGCCTTACCCCATACTGCACTTTGCAAAGGGCACAGTCTGTTTGTCTTTAGTAAATTAACCCCTATGGCTAAGTTCACATCTATGCATTGGGGGAATACATGAAAAAGTGTATGCTTTCCCAACATGCACAGAAATGAGCTGCCCTTTAATCAGATGCACAGCAGTTCTATTAATTGGTAATGGCACCCCCATGCATCTGCAAACGTGCACACCGAACTGGACTTTTTCATGGCTTTTCCATGTTGCTTGCGTGTAGGGCAGCCCATTGAAATTAATGGGCTGCCCTACACGTGATATGTGAAAAACATGGCCATGCTTGGTTGCACATGTACCATAACTGTTAGCACATAAAAAAATAACAATCCTCCATAAACATAGATGGTTCTCTAATGATCAGTGTTCATACAGTTGTGGTACCAGGCAGATAGCCATTAACATTGTGTTATGATATGTTTATAGTTTATATGGTGAGTGTACACTATTCATTGTACAGGGTGTGCATAACATAGGGTTAAATGGAAAGGTCATACATGAATGTCCCATTATCTGGGACATACACAGAGTGATGGGGGGATGTTTCTGTAGATAGATAGTGCTTAGTATAAAGTGTGCCTGCTTAGGAGATGTCTGTCAGCTGGGGGGGGGGGGCAGTCTCTGCTGGCTCCAACACACACAGTTACCTGCTATTTCAACCCTCCTTGTCACCCTACTTAACCCTTCACATGTTCCCACAGAAATTTCCTCCTGACATGAAACTTTGTAGTGTGTGCAGCTTACCTCAGGACAACTTTCCTCACTCACTCACCTCCCTCCCTGCATATAGCGTGCAGTAGTCGGCAGTAGCTATGTCCCTCCTCTGGGTTCTCCCATCACACTGCACTGAAAGGGGGATCTGACTGAGTGGAACACAGAGCGAGTGTGCAGGAGAACACTGAGGGGTGAGACAGAAAGAAGACTCTGAACTTCTAAATACATACAGCACTGGGCAGTATATGTATTTACAAGCAATGACACTGCTACTGACAAACCTCTGGACTGAGCTGCAACAGAACACCTTCTTACAGAGTGTGACTGTCCCTGCTCATGGGGCCCCCTATTGGCCATGGGGCCCTCGCTTGCTGCCTAAGTGCCCTAATGGCCAGTCCGCCCCTTGACCCGGTCATCTTGGGTCAGGGCAGCTCTATTGCGTGAAACGACGCACCTGTACGTCGTTTCGTGTAATAGATACTGTGGGCGCACTTGCACCCACGGCATGGATCGGGAGCTGATGCACAGGTTCAGCGGCCATGATGTCCACTGGCAACCTACGATCGATCCACAGAAAGGCAGAACGGGAATCTGCTTGTGTAAACAAGGCAGATCCCCGTTCAAACGGGAGTACAGAGAGATTGTCTGTTCTTAGTAATCAGGAACAGCGATCTCTGTGCACTCCCTGTCAGTTCATCCCCCACACAGTTAGAAAGCACCTCCCTAGGACACACTTAACCCTTTGATCGCCCCTGGTGTTAACCCCTTCCCTGCCTGGTCATTTATACAGTGCATTTTTTTTAGCACTGATCACTGTATTGGTGTCACTGGTCCCCTAAAAGTGTCCCTTAGGGTTAGATTTGTCTGCTGCAGTGTCTCAGTCCCTCTAAAAATCACTGATTGCTGCCATTACCAGTAAAAACAATAAAAATAAATAAAAGTCCCTAAATCTATCCCCTATTTTGTAGACGCTATAACTTTTGCGCAAACCAATCAATAAACGCTTATTGGGATTTTCTTTACCAAAAATATATAGGAGAATACATATTGGCCTAAACTGATGAAGAAATGTGTTTTTTACATTCTTGTTTTGGATATGTATTATAGCAAGGAGTAAAAAATATTGTTTTTTTTCAAAATTGTCTTTTTTTGTTTTGTAGCGCAAAAAATAAAAACTGCAGAGGTGATCAAATACAACCAAAAGAAAGCTTTATTTGTGGGAAAAAAAAGGCATCAATATTATTTGGGTACAGCGTTGCATGCCCACGCAATTGTAGTTGAAAATAAAGCAATGTCGTAATCCAAAAAATGGCCTGGTCATTAAGGGGGTAAAACCTTCCGGTTAAGACACTGGCTCCCGGGTTTGATGCTTATTTTTGCAAGTGTTGAGTGTAAGGACAAGTTCCCCATCTGTCAGACAAAGTATTGAGAGTTAGGGAGAGGTTCTGAAGGAATAGGGACATTTTAGGGGCTATGCCTATCCTCTGCTTGAAGTAGCCTTCCATTTGGGTGTGGCCTGAACAGACTACATTCCTGCAGAAGCTGTTAGCATTATCCGAAGTTAACAGAGTTTTGCTACATTTTTCGGAAGTGACTCCAGACAGCTGTGCATACCCACTGGGCCTGATTGTACCTTGTTGGAACTTTCTGTGAATACACTGTTATCGACCCTGGCCTCTGTGTGATCTCTGCTCACTGATACACCATGCTGCAACCTGCTCACAAACCCAAATCTGAAATCTGGTTACTCTTTGGGCTACTGTACTTTTCTATTTAACTCTGCACTTTGAATTTATGTCAGCTAGCACCAGGCAGGAATTATAACCCAGAGAATTAGGTGTAGCTAAGCATTTGTCCTCAATTGGTATGGGAGCCTGTTTCTCTTTCTCATGCAAATCACTAAACAGATTAAAGAGTCGCCATTTTGAAAATCTCCATAAGCAATTCAAGCACATTAGACAGTCATAAGGGCTCTTTATTACTCCCATGGGTAATCCTGAATGCTGTGATCCTTTCATAAGCACCAGACATAGTGGGATTTGTTATCATTGCAAAAATTTGCCCAACTAACTGAAATATTTAATATTGTACTAGCTTTCTTCAATGCTAACTGGTCTACTAACCTTCTTCTATACCCACTGGCCTGGAACAAGTAAGCAGGCAAGGATTTAAAGTGTATGTAAACTCTAAAAATAAATTTCTCTTATTTGTTCCCTTTTGGTCTGTTAAATGTACCATTGAACGTGCTTGTTATATCTGCTCAACAAGTGCAAAAAATGGCTATTTATCCAGCCAGAAACCTTGTGAGCTGATAACATTCTGTGTTATCTTTTTCATTGTTCCCTGCTAGCTCCATGGAATGAAAAACACCTAACGCACTCCATGTCCTAGGGCAAGGGTAGGCAACCTCGGCACCTCCAGCTGTGGTGAAACTACAAATCCCATCATGCCTCTGCCTCTAGGAGTCATGTCTGTGATTGGCAGGTTCTTGCAATGTCTCATGGGTAAGGATGAGCTCTGGCGTGTTCACACACTCTAGTGCAGAGCCTGCCAGGAGGTCGGCACGGCGCTAATCACAAGCATTGAGACATTTCCCGATCTCTGCAGCTGCACATCAGGAAAATGTCTCACTGCCTGTGATTAGTGCAGTGCCGTGCCGACTTCCTGGCAGGCTCTGTACTTGGGGTGTGCGAACACACCAGAGCTTATCCTTACTCATGGGGCTTGTAGTTTCAAAACAGCTGGAGGGCCGAGGTTGCCTACCCCTGCCCTAGTGACAAAGGTGCTCAGTAGAGTTGTCGCCCTAGGATCGGAAGTGTGTTAGTGGCAGGATTACTATGTTAAAATTAGAGAAATGAAACAAAACAAATGCATCCACCACATCTAAGGACCAGTAAGCTGCAATACTATTCATTTTTGTTTTGGGGTTTATAGAGTATATACTTCAAGTGAGGCCTGGAATGGAGAGACAAAGAAAAACAAAGTAATGAAGGGCCGGGCATGACAAGGGGGAGAGGAGAGACAACCAAAGGGTTAATAGGAGAAGGAAGTAAAGGGGAGGAGGCAGGTGGAAAAGAACTGGGAGGAGGAGTGATATAAAAGAAGGGGGCGGGGACTTCTGGGAGCAGTGGGGGAGAGAGAAAGAGAAGGAGAAGTTTAGTTTTACACGCTGCCCATAGAATGGCTGATGGATTTGATCATAGCACACTTGCGGGCGGTGACGGCGACGGCGATGAGGGGGCCAGAATGGTTATATTCCCAGGTGGTTGCTCTTATCCAGGATGAAGCGGGGGGGTCGGCTGCCGGAGGTGAGGAGACACCACACGCTTGGAAGTCCTGGCCTTCGGATGGCTTCTCTCCAGGCCCCTCCATCACCACCCTAGGAGCCCTTTAACGGACCTGTAGGCCCCTCCGGCAAAACGGTCATCAGCTTTGGGCACCGGAGGGACTGGGCAGAATCCTAGCCAACGGCGGAGCTCGGAGGGCGGGACTAGGGGCCGTAATGGCACCCGCTCCTCACCTACTAGGTCTGCAATCAGAGAGAGAGCGATCCCCCCTCTTCACATGTGGCGGACAGGGGGGAGATTCGGCGTGGGAGGAGCAGCGTCAGACGTGGGACATAAGGCCAGACAGAGGCAGACAGGCCGGGCCTAACAGAGGTGCCATGCATGCAGACTTGCGAAGCGGGGAGACGGAAGGAAGATACACGGAGAGGGGGCAAGCTGCAGTGCGGCCAGAATCGGCATCCATGCCTGCTTCGCCAATGCTTCCAGCCACAGAAGTGCGGTCTGAGGAGTAGATATCGGGCTCTGAAGAGGAGGATTGTCAGGAGATTGTGCCGCCAGGAGACACCAGAGAAGTGGCTGTGGAGAGCAGGCCCAGTCAGCCCAGTAAGTCGTCTGCTATATCTTCTATTGATGTGAGTGATGCATTGTGCAAGTTTTTAGGTGTGGGGGGTGGGGGGGCTTACGAGCATAGAGGGGGTCACAACGGAGGCCAATGCGGGGTAGCGTCTGGCCCGCGGGAGGCGGGCAGTACGCCTGTCCCCCTGAGACATGGGAGCCATTGCAAGAGCTACTGGGGGGGCTAAGGGATTTGATCCAGTGCTTTGCAGTCAGCCAAGTAGTGCCACCGCAGGTATCACCGTGGGATGGGGCAACCGGAAAAGACGGGGACTGGGGGGACCCCCAGGGTAACGGGGGAGCCCCCTGCTACGCCAGTGGTAGGAGTGACGGTGAGTGCAGCAGTTGGGGAAAAAGCGGGGGAGACAGCAGCAGGGGCAAGGGCAGATGTTGTCAGATTAGCGGATGCTGCAAAATGCGAAGTCTCTATCTGCTACGAGGGGCCGCTGGGAGCCCATTTCAAGCAAGAGGTGAGGGACAAGATCGGAAAAGGTGAGTATGTGGAAATCTTCTCACTGTTACCCCTTGAAAAATTCACTTTGGATAGGGATAAACCGGACGATTCCAAAAAGGAGGATGAGGAGAAGAGGAAGTATCGGTTGATCCCTAGGACATTCGTGAATTGGCTACAGGCGTTCGCCATCATGGCCAGTGTAATAGGTGAGAAGAACCCGGAACATTGCTCGGCATTGTTCTGCTACATGGAGGCCATAGGTGAGGCTCATAGAGTGTATGGAGGGAACACGTGGCTGTGGTATGATGAACAGTTTAGGCAGGGTAGGGCGGTTCGGTCGGCTCTCCGGTGGGATCATAAGGATATCAGCCTATGGATGCATTTGATGTCTTCAGCTAGGGCCCCGAACCAGTTTTTTCGGGGGGGGGGGGGATCACCCATCTCTGGACTGCCAGCCGTAAAGAAATGTGGGGTGTGCTGGCATTCAATGAGGGATCCTGTAAGTTTGGGGGGGTCCTGTCGTTTTAAGCACGAGTGCTCCGGATGTGGGGGAATCACCCATTGTCACGTTGCTTCAAAAAAGGGAAGCAGGCCGGGGACTTTTCTCACAAGAGGGACATCTCCGGTGAAGGAGGTAAGGATGCGGCCTTTCCTAAATAGGTACCCAGATAGGAAGGCGGCGAGAGTGTTGGCTGAGGGGTTTTCTGAAGGTTTTAGGATACTATGCTCCCTGGCGGTGGTACCTCCTATGGCAAGGAATTTGTGGTCTGCACTACAGAATCCGGGGGTGGTTACAGAAAAATTGGCCAAGGAGGTGGCATTGGGGTGCATGGGTGGGCCGTTTGCAGTTAAGCCACTGCAGGATTTAGTAGTGTCACCTTTAGGAGTGGTGCCTAAGAAAGAACCAAATAAATTTTGCCTTATTCACCACCTCTCGTTTCCAAAAGGGGGGTCTGTGAACAATGCTATAGATTCCAAAACTTGTACGGTGTCTTATACATCCTTTGATGCGGCTGTTGGGTGGGTTAGGCACTATGGTCAAGGGGCACTCATGGCAAAGTTGGACATTGAGTCGGCATTTCGCTTGCTACCAGTACACCCGGATAGTTTTTGGCTGTTGGGGTGCTGTTGGCAAGAGGAGTTTTATGTGGATCAATGTTTGCCCATGGTTTGCTTCATTTCCTGTGCCATGTTTGAATTGTTTAGCTCAGTCCTGGAATGGTTGATACGGGATGTGTCTGGATTGGATTCAGTGATACATTACCTGGACGATTTCTTGTGTGTGGGTCCTCATTCCTCCAATGTGTGTACGATTCTCTTGTCTACGTTGCAGTGCATTGCGGGTAAGTTTGGTGTTCCATTAAGCGGTGGAAAAAACAGAAGGCCCGACGACCGAACTTAGTTTTTTGGACATTGAGATTGATACCAGAGCTATGGTGTGTAGGTTGCCGGGGGACAAGGTGGAAGGGCTCAAGGTGGAAATCAGGGAGATGATGGAGCAGATGAAGGTGCAGCTCCGGAGGTTGCAGTCTTTGTTGGGTAAGTTGAATTTTGCCTGTCGCATTTTTCCAATGGGTAGGGTTTTTTGCCGACGGCTGACGATCCATTTCATTAGACTTACCAGGGAACACAAGGAGGATTTGAAAGTTTGGCACACATTCCTGGAGACGTACAATGGTCGCTCGGTTTGGATGGAGGGGCCGGTAAGTAATCCTGATTTGGAGTTGGTTATGGACGCGGCTGGATTGACAGGTTATGGGGCTTTCTTTCAAGGGCAATGGATCGCAGAGGCTTGGCCTGAGTGTTGGGTGGAGGCAGGATTTACTCGTAACTTGGTACTGTTGGAATTGTTTCCGGTGGTCCTGGCTATGGAGTTATGGGGTACGGCATGTCAGAACTTAAAGATTAGGTTGAACTGTGACAATATGGGGGTGGTGCAAGTCATCAATCGGATCTCCATACATAAAAAGGGAGTGTGGGACTTTAAATGAGGCAATTGACTTGTGGAGGTAGAGTATATAGTAATCATTTTTTATTTGTAACAATAGTATAAAAGTATTTTCATATATATACATGCACAATGGCATAAACATAATAGATACATATACATTAGCTTGGCAACACATAAAAGATAGCAAATGTTAATAAATATACTGCAAGAGGTTTGATATTGGCAGGCATTAGTACATCATATGCAAAAGAGCTGCTATAAGATAGGTACACATACACATTGATAATTACATAGTACTCAATGAATTTTGGATGTATAAAAAGTATATATGGGCCAGTAAGTAAGTAATAAGCCAGACTTGTCTAAGCATCCCATGGAAACTAGACATGCCATTCATCAGGAGTTGGGTACAGAAGTAAACTGTAAATATAAATAAATATGTAATGTTAGCAAATATGTTCTACCCCTTTAGAGGGAGAAACGACCTCATGGGGAAAGAGATCTATATAGGTCGGCTGAAACACTGTGCTTGGCTGGCATCATCTTCACATCTGACATGCCTCTCATCCAAGATATTTTCACTAGGTTTAGGGCGTACATATCAACTTTGCCAAAAGTGGGATCCTTCCTCTATTCCACCACAAAATCCCCTCATGGGCCAACTCCTCTATTTTTTCTGTTGCAAAACACTACATCTCGTATCTAGGGATAAACATTGTTAAAACCTCTTCATCCCTCTACAATCTTAACTTCACCCGGTAATATCTAGGATTATAAACGAGTTGGAGACATGGATGGACCTCCCCATCTCGCTCTTCAGGAGCCGGATTGACGCCGGAGACCATGCCGGACAAGATGTCACTTATTTATAATGGTCAGCTTTCCCAGACTATTGTACCCTCTACAAACCATTCCCCTACTACTACGCCACAAAGATGTATAATCTTTACTAAGAACCTTATCCAAATTTCTCTGGCAAAAACGATGCCCTCGTATATCAGTGCAAAAACTCTTTCTCCCAAAGAGCGAGGGGGGAGCTAACCTCCCTAATCTTGGAGTGTAAAATTTATCTTGCCTTTTAGAGAAAATTGAGTACTGTCCATGATACTTTTTTATTTGCACTAACATACAATTTTTCAGGACAAGTTTTCGGGGTATGTCCCCTTCTTCAAGGTCCAAGCAGTGCTGATTCACAAATTTTTAAGCAGAATGTTAAAGAAACAAAAAAAAAAAAAAGAAAAAAGAAAAGAGAAAAACAAACACATACAAATCAATGGTAATAAAGATAGCAGCAGAGTTAGTGAGATAAGACAGAGGGAGAGCTATAGAATGGAGGGGGGGATACTAGTCACAGAGGGGGTCATAAAACTTTAGCATAATGTGTAAGGAAACCAATATCTAAATTCAGGCCATTATTTTTCGTGTCAAAAAGAAGTATCATTCTTAGTTTTCCTTTCCTGGATAGTTCTGAAATTCCTTTTAAGAACTAAAACATTGAGGTCTTCTATAATGTGGTCCGGTTGTGAGAAATGATGTCCCACAGGTGTGCATAAACTGTCTTCTTTATGTTCTTTGATGGTATGTCTGTGCAAATTCATTCTTGCTTGCAACTTCTGTCCTGTTTCACCAACATAAGATCCTTTGCTGCACCTTTTGCATTGGATGAGGTACACAACATTACTGGAGGTACAGTTGTAATATCCCATGATATTGAAGGTCCCATTTGTGTATGTGTAACACTTTTGGATAGGTTGATCTAGTTGCATAGTTTGCAGCGTTTTTTATTGCAGGGTTTGCTTCCATTATTTGTGACTTCATAATCAGAGTGAAGTTTCCTGCTGATTAGTTTGTGTCTGAGGTTGGGTGGTTGTCTGAAAGCCAATAATGGGGGTTGTTGGAATATTCCTTTCAGAGATTCATCCTCTGTTATAATGGGTTGTAAATCTTTGATTATCTTTTTTAAGCCAGAGGCTGTCCTAAGAAATTAGACAAAATGTGGGGGGGTTGGTCTCTTTTAGAATTCCTTATGCCGCGTACACACGAGCGGACTTTACGGCAGACTTTGTCTGGCGGACTTTTCGACGGACTTTACGACGGACTTTCTGAATGAACGGACTTGCCTACACACGATCAACCAAAGCCCGACGGATTCGTACGTGATGACGTACGACCAGACTAAAACAAGGAAGTTTATAGCCAGTAGCCAATAGCTGCTCTAGCGTCGTTTTTTGTCCGTCGGACTAGCATACAGACGAGCGGATTTTTCGACTGGACTATATAGGAGAATAAAGAGGACCTGCGTTGGCTCTATGCATGTATACAGGGCTTTTTTTCTCCAAAAATAGGTACAGGAACTCGATCATGACCCCCCCAAACACACCCTCCAAACAGCATCAAATAGTGGGTGTGGTCAAATTTCACAGACAGTGGGAGGGTCTTAACAGGGCCATTAATTACCAGAAGTGTATTATGTAGAGTGCAGAGTTCAGGGAGGGGGTTTCACACAGATTGCAGAGTTCGGGGTGAGCTACGTAAATAGTGCGCTGCATACAGAGTTTAGGGGTGTGCTATAAACAGAGTGCAGGTTTCAGCCTTCCACAGCTGCTTACCTTTGCATCCACCATCCACATCTCACTTTCATCCCTCTTCAGCTCTTACTTCTGCATGCAACCCCCCTCGACTGCCCCCATCTTCTCCCCATCTCCTTAAAAGCTCCACCATCTTCCACATGTCTTATTTTTGTTGCTGTATTAAGCTGAAACACCCAGATTGCTCTAGTACCTCCCCACATACTGTATTTGGCTCTGCCTCTCACTTGCGGGGAGATCATCCAGTGGTGATATTGGCATTTGTACTGCATTCCGGGCACCTGCATCTCCCTTGTCCCCAGGAGATCTGATCTGTGGGAGCTGTTGGGGAACAAGCTGTCACTTGTAAGCATAGAAGCCGGACTTTTGTGTTTTCAATTAATAGTGGTGAGCAGAGAGCCTAAGCCAGAGGTGGTGGAACCGAGTTCCACATAGTTCCAGCTGAAAAAAAGCCCTGCATGTATATAGGAATACATAGAGGACCTCTAATGGCTCTATATATGTATATAAGAGTATAAAGAGGACCTATCATGGCTCTATACATGTATACAGGAGTATAAAGTGGACCTGTCATGGCTCTATACATGTATATAGGAATATATAGAGGACCTGTCAGGGCTCTAAACATGTACATATGAGTATAAAGAGGAACTGTCATGGCTCTATACATGTATATAGGAATATATAGAGAACCTCTAATGGCTCTATACATGTGTATAAGTGTATAAAGTGGACCTGTCAGGGCTCTATATGTGTATATAGGAGTATAAAAAGGACCTGTCATGGCTCTATACAGGTATATAGGAATTTATAGAGGACTTCTAATGGCTCTATACATGTATATAAGAGTATAAAGAGGACCTGTCATGGCTCTATACATGTATATAGGAATATAAAGAGGAACTTTAATGGCTCTATACATGTATATAAGAGTATAAAGAGGACCTGTCATGACTCTATACATGTATAAAGGAGTATAAAGAGGACCGGTCATGGCACTATACATGTATATAGGGGTATAAAGGGGACTGGTCATGGGGTCTACATGTATAGGAGTATAAAGAGGATCTGTCATGGCTCTATACATGTATATAGGAGTATAAAGAGGACCTGTCATGGTTGTTTACATGTATAGGAGTAAAAAAAGGACCTTCCATGGCTCTATACATGTAGGAGTATAAAGAGAACCTGTCATGGCTCAATACATGTAAAGGAATAAAAAGAGGACCTGTCATGGCTCTACACATGTTTATAGGAGTATAAAGAGGACCTGTCATGGCTCTATACATGTATATAGGAGTATAAAGAGGACCTGTCAGGGCTCTATACATGTATATAGGAGTATAAAGGGACCTGTGTGTGGCTGGCGGCCGCAATGTCCACCAGCAACCTGCGATCGCTCCACAGAGAGCCAGAACGGGGATCTGTCAATGTAAACAGACAGATCCCCATTCTGACAGGGGAGGAGAACAGGTCTGCTGTTTCTAGTGATTAGGAACAGCGATCTCTCTCCTCCTCCAGTCACTCCCATCCCCCCCAAAGTTAGAATCACCTCCCAGAGAACACATTTAACCCCTTGATCGCCCCTAGTGTTAACCCCTTCACTGCCAGTGACATTTACACAATAATCAGTGCATTTTTATAGCACAGATCACCGCATAAATGTCAAAGGTCCCAAAAATGTGTCAAAAGTGTCCGATCTGTCAACCGCAATGTCGCAGCACTGCTAAAAATTACAGATCACTGCCATTACTAGTAAAAAAAAACAATAATAATAAAAATGCCATAAACCTATCCCCTATTTTGTGGACGCTATAACTTGCTCAAACTAATCAATGTACACTCATTGCGTTTGTTTTACCAAAAATATGTAGAAGAATACATATTGGCCTAAACTGATGAAAAAATTAATTTTTTATTTTTTGTTTTTTGGATATTTATTATAGCAAAAAGTAAAACATATTGTTTTTTTTTTTTTCAAAATTGTCGGTCTTTTTTTGTTTATAAAGCAAAAAATAAAAACTGCAGAGCTGATCAAATGGCACCAAAAGAAAGCTCTATTTGTGGGAAATAAAGGACATCAATTTTATTTGTGTACAGCGTTGCACGACCGCGTAATTGTCAGGTAAAGTGACGCAGTGCCATATTGCAAAAAATGGCCTGGTCATTACTGGGGCAAATCCTTACGGTCTGTAAATGGTTAATCAGGGCTTGGCAGAAGTCCCTCTCAGGCTCTCACGTCTCATACAACTTTTGATGTCTGTTTGTACATACAGTTTTTATTTGGACTCCACTGCCAGATGCGGATTGTCACCTGCCACACATTGTGGATTGTCACTTGCCTCGTCACCTGCCACACGTTGTGGATTGTCACGTGCTGTGTCCCTGAGTGAAGGCAGGCAGCAGAGAGATGATGTACAGTTATCTCTCTGCTGCCCGCGGCTGCACAGTGAGGGCGGAACTGCAGTGATGCAGGGCGGATGGTGAGATATGATGTCATCTCTCAGCTCCCCCACCCGCCGGCTCGCTGATTGCCCAGCAAGCCCGCTCACCTGTCGACTGCTCCACCCCTGGGCAGCGAGTGTTCTGTGTTACCACTGACAGCAGCGGCGCCAGGCTCCCTCACAGGCAGTGGAGGTGGCGGAACGGGCTGGCTGGTGGGTGTTAGTTTGTCGCAGCCTGAAGGGGTTAAATGTGTTCCCTGGGAGGTGATTCTAACTTTGGTGGGATGGGACTGAAAGTGCTGCTCATTACCGATGGTTCCACCGGATCCCATCATAGGGCCGGCCCTGATCACATACATCACATACAAGCATTGGGGCTGACTCAGAGAGGTGGATTAGCAGGATGAGTGTGCCAGGGCAGGTAGATGTGTCTCATCTCTGCTTCCTTTCACCACTCTGCATATCACACACATCATAAATGAGAAGAGGGTACAGCAGTGGAGCAGATGTGCAGGAAGGTACAGTGGTGGAAGAGATGAGAAGGGGGTTCATCAGTGGGACAGAAGAGCAGGGGGCTACAGTGATGGGGCAGACGAGCAGGGGGGTTCAGTGCTGGGGCAGATGAGAAGGGGGTTACAGTGGAGAGACAGAAAAACAGGGGGTAGAGCAGTGGGGCAGTTGTGTAAGGAGGTGTATTGGTGGGACAGATGAGCAGGGGGGTTACAGTGGTGGGGCAGGAGAGCAGGGGGAACAGTGGTGGGGCAGAAGAGCAGGGGGGTACAGAGGTGAGACAGATGCGCATGAGGTACATTGGTGGGACAGATGAGAAAGCAGGTTACAGTTTTGGGGCAGATGGGGTTCAGTGTTGGGGCAGATGAGAAGGGGGTTACAGTGGTGGGACAGAAAATCAGGGGGGTAGAGCAGTGGGGCAGATGTGAAAGGAGGTGTATTGGTGGGACAGATGAGCAGGGGGTTACAGTGGTGGGGTAGGAGAGCAGGGTGAACAGAGGTGGGGTAGAAGAGCTGGGGGGTAGGGATGAGCCGAACACCCCCCTGTTCGGTTCGCACCAGAACATGCGAACAGGAAAAAAATTAGTTCGAACACGCGAACGCCGTTAAAGTCTATGGGACACGAACATGAATAATTAAAAGTGCTAATTTTAAAGGCTAATATGCAAGTTATTGTCAATAAAAGTGTTTGGGGACCCGGGTCCTCCCCCAGGGGACATGAATCAATGCAAAAAAAAGTTTTAAAAACGGCCATTTTTTCAGGAGCAGTGATTTTAATAATGCTTAAAGTCAAACAATAAAAGTGTAATATCCCTTTAAATTTCATACCTGGGGGGTGTCTATAGTATGCCTGTAAAGGGGCGCATGTTTCCCGTGTTTAGAACAGTCTGACAGCAAAGTGACATTTTGAAGGAAAAAACACATTTAAAACTACCGCGGCTATTGCATTGCCGACAATACACATAGAAGTTCATTGATAAAAACGGCATGGGAATTCCCCACAGGGCAACCCCGAACCAAAATTAAAAAAAAAAAATGATGTGGGAGTCCCCCTAAATTCCATACAAGGCCCTTCAGGTCTGGTATGGATATTAAGGGGAACCCCAGCCAAAATTTTTAAAAAAAATTGACGTGGGGTTCCCCCTAAATTCCATACCAGACCCTTCAGGTCTTGTATGGATTTTAAAGGGAACCCCGCGCCAAAAAAAAAAAAAAAACGGCGTGGGGTCCCCCTAAAAATCCATACCAGACCCTTATCCGAGCACGCAACCTGGCAGGCCGCAGGAAAAGAGGGGGGGACGAGAGTGCGGCCCCCCCCCTCCTGAACCGTACCAGGCCACATGCCCTCAACATTGGGAGGGTGCTTTGGGGTAGCCCCCCAAAACACCTTGTTCCCATGTTGATGAAGACAAGGGCCTCATCTCCACAACCCTGGCCGGTGGTTGTGGGGGTCTGCGGGCGGGGGGCTTATCGGAATCTGGAAGCCCCCTTTAACAAGGGGACCCCCAGATCCCGGCCCCCCCCTGTGTGAAATGGTAAGGGGGTACTTACCCCTACCATTTCACTAAAAAACTGTCAAAAATGTTAAAAATGACAAGAGACAGTTTTTGACAATTCCTTTATTTAAATGCTTCTTCTTTCTTCCTTCATCTTCTTCTTCTTCTGGTTCTTCTGGCTCTTCTGGTTCTTCCTCCGGCGTTCTCGTCCAGCATCTTCTCCGCGGCGTCTTCTATCTTCTTCTCCTCGGGCCGCTCCGCACCCATGGCATGGGGGGGGGAGGCTCCCGCTCTTCTCTTCATCTTCTTCTCTTCTTCATCTTCTTCTTCATCTTCTTCTTCTTCTTCTCTTCTTCCTTCTTCTCTTCTTCATGTCTTCTCCGGGCCGCTCCGCAGCCATGCTGTGGCATGGAGGGAGGCTCCCGCTGTGTGACGGCGTCTCTTCGTCTGACGGTTCTTAAATAACGGGGGGCGGGGCCACCCGGTGACCCCGCCCCCCTCTGACGCACGGTGACATGACGGGACTTCCCTGTGGCATTCCCCGTGACGTCACAGGGAAGTCCCTCAAGTCACCGTGCGTCAGAGGGGGGCGGGGTCACCGGATGGCCCCGCCCCCCGTTATTTAAGAACCGTCAGACGAAGAGACGCCGTCACACAGTGGGAGCCTCCCTCCATGCCACAGCATGGCTGCGGAGCGGCCCGGAGAAGACATGAAGAAGAGAAGAAGGAAGAAGAGAAGAAGAAGAAGAAGATGAAGAAGAAGATGAAGAAGAGAAGAAGATGAAGAGAAGAGCGGGAGCCTCCCCCCCCATGCCATGGGTGCGGAGCAGCCCGAGGAGAAGAAGATAGAAGACGCCGCGGAGAAGATGCTGGACGAGAACGCCGGAGGAAGAACCAGAAGAGCCAGAAGAACCAGAAGAAGAAGAAGATGAAGGAAGAAAGAAGAAGCATTTAAATAAAGGAATTGTCAAAAACTGTCTCTTGTCATTTTTAACATTTTTGACAGTTTTTTAGTGAAATGGTAGGGGTAAGTACCCCCTTACCATTTCACACAGGGGGGGGGCCGGGATCTGGGGGTCCCCTTGTTAAAGGGGGCTTCCAGATTCCGATAAGCCCCCCGCCCGCAGACCCCCACAACCACCGGCCAGGGTTGTGGGGATGAGGCCCTTGTCTTCATCAACATGGGGACAAGGTGTTTTGGGGGGCTACCCCAAAGCACCCTCCCAATGTTGAGGGCATGTGGCCTGGTACGGTTCAGGAGGGGGGGGGCCGCACTCTCGTCACCCCCTCTTTTCCTGCGGCCTGCCAGGTTGCGTGCTCGGATAAGGGTCTGGTATGGATTTTTGGGGGGACCCCACGCCGTTTTTTTTTTTTTTTTGGCGCGGGGTTCCCCTTAAAATCCATACCAGACCTAAAGGGTCTGGTATGGAATTTAGGGGGAACCCCACGTCAATTTTTTTTTTAAATTTTGGCTGGGGTTCCCCTTAATATCCATACCAGACCTGAAGGGCCTTGTATGGAATTTAGGGGGACCCCCACATCATTTTTTTTTTTTTTTTTTTGGTTCGGGGTTGCCCTGTGGGGAATTCCCATGCCGTTTTTATCAATGAACTTCTATGTGTATTGTCGGCAATGCAATAGCCGCGAGTAGTTTTAAATGAGTTTTTTCCTTCCAAATGTCATTTTGCTGTCAGACTGTTCTAAACACAGGAAACATGTGCCCCTTTACAGGCATACTATAGACACCCCCCAGGTACGAAATTTAAAGGGATATTACACTTTTATTGTTTGACTTTAAGCATTAATAAAATCACTGTTCCTGAAAAAACGTCCGTTTTTAAAACTTTTTTTTGCATTGTTCCATGTCCCCTGGGGCAGGACCCGGGTCCCCAAACACTTTTTATGACAATAACTTGCATATAAGCCTTTAAAATTAGCACTTTTGATTTCTCCCATAGACTTTTAAAGGGTGTTCCGCGGCATTCGAATTTGCCGCGAACACCCCAAATTGTTCGCTGTTCGGCGAACTTGCGAACAGCCAATGTTCGAGTAGAACATGAGTTCGACTCGAACTCGAAGCTCATCCCTACTGGGGGTTATAGAGGTGAGACAGATGTTCAGGAGGTACACTGGTGGGACAGATGAGCAGGAGGGGTTCAGTGTTGGGGCAGATGAGAAGGGGGTTCAGTGGTGGGACAGAAGAGCAGGGGGTACAGAGGTGGGGTAGATGTGAAAAGAAGGTGCATTGGTGGGACAGATGAGCAGGGGATTACAGTGGTTGGGCAGAAGAGCAGGGGGTACAGAGGTGGGGCAGATGTACAGGGGGGTACAGTGGCGGGCCAGAGGAGAAAGGCAGTACATTGGTGGAGCACATGAGCAGGGGGTTACAGTGGTGGGGCAGAAGAGCAGGGGGAACAGAGGTGGGACAGATGTGCAGGAGGTACAGTGGTAGGGCAGATAAGAAAAGGGGGTTACAGTGGTGGGGCAGATGAGCAGATAAGTTCAGTGTTAGGACAGATGAGAAGATGGTTCAGCAGTGAGACAGAAGAGCATGTGGGTATGTCGGTGGAGCAGATGTGCAGGGAGGTACAGTGGTGGGGCAGATGAGAAAGGGGTAACATTGGTGGGGCAGATGAGCAGGGGGTTACAGTGGTGGGAAAGAAGAGCAGGATGGTACAGTGGTGGGGCAGATGTACAGGTGGGTTACAGTGGTGGGACATATGAGCAGGGGGTACAGAAGTGGGGCAGATGTGCAGGGTAGTACAGTGGTGGGGCAGATGTGCAGAGGGTTAGTGGTGGGGCAGATGTGCAGGGGTTACAGTGGTGGGGCAGATGAGAAAGGGGGTACATTGGTGGGGAAGATGAGCAGTGGGTTACAGTGATAGGACAGAAGAGCAGGGTGGTGCAGTGGTGGGGCAGATGTACAGGGGGTTACAGTGGTGGGGCAGATGAGCAGGGGGTTACAGTGGTGGGACAGAAGAGCAGGGGGTAACAGTGGTGGGGCAGATGAGCAGGGGGTACAGTGGTGGGACAGATTTGCATGTGGGGACAGTGATCTGAGTTGGGAAGATGCATGAATTGGGGCTGATCTGAGACGTGAGAGTGCAGGATGGTAACTTCTCACTGCTACTCAAGTAGTTTACAGCATTTACTTTATAAAAAATCCTTTTCATGATTGAGAGTATGAAGTTGACATTTTTTTATTATAAAATCGGCATGCTCAATTTCTTTGAAAACATTTTTCGCACACTGTGCTCAAAAGGTTGCCTACCCCTGTCATAGAGGAAATAAACCAAGTGCATATGGCTATTAATAAGGGAGACTATACACTGATACTTGGTATACAGATTCTAATGATAAATACCTATACACGCTCTCTGGCTTTTTCATGCTACAGCCTAACATGTAGGGTTTTTTGAAAAACTGTTTAGCTTGTTGCATTTCATAGCTTAGCAAGCTGTTCATATTGTTTTGGTCATAATGTGTGAATGTGCATTCTGTATTGCACCTTATAGGAGCAGAAAGCACAGCAACAACAGTTTTTGGATGTTCAATGTGCATGGCAAATGTAAATTCAGGTAGCTAGGTTCAGTAATTGTGGCTGCTATGCACACAATTACTGATGCACGCAGTGTCCACCAGCCAAGGAACATACGGAGAAACCTATTTTCAGTTAGGTGATGTGAAGCTAAATATGTGTAAGATAACCAGATGTTGGAAATTTGGGGTTTAATAATGTGCATGAGAATTTTAAATATGTATTTTGTATAGGACTAGTTATCTTAAGCAAACACAGGTTTACATCACAAATGAATCCTTAAAGCAGTAGTAAACCCAAAGCCAAAAATATAATACATTGCAGTTTAGCATCCACTCTGGGAGAAGGGGCACCTTTGGAAAGCCGAATTGTTAATCTGGGGGAGGAAAGTGTTAGATGCGCTCGCAAAATTAGATACACAAATCCAGCTAACACTGTATAAGCAGATACAGCAAAAAAAAAATATTTTTGCGATAAAAGTTTTACATAAATAATTAAAAGCTGATTATTGTAAACACACCTATCCATAGTAAAGGGTTTGTCCCTACCCTGTAACTGCTACATCCACAGAACAGCTTGTTCTGTTGAAAAAAAAGCAGACAACAACTGGTCAGATCACCAGGTGAAAATAAAGCAAAAAAGCCTAAAAAAAGAAAACAAATGCAGCCATCACATCTAAGAATTAGTAAACTGCAATATAATAAATGTTTGCATTTGGGTTTAATACCGCTTTAAATGTGAACTCTAGGCATAAATAAAAAACATTACATATGTATGTCAGGGCTGTGCTCAGCCCTTCCTTCTCTGAGCTGGTCCCTCAGCTGTCAGCAAATTGCCAGCTTCTATCTCTCCACAGTGACTCACCTGTTGATGATATCCTGCTCATCAGTCCTGCCTACTTAAGCCCTCCAGCCCAGATGATCTCTGCCTTCGCCTTGGTCACATCTCTAGAGACGCTCACCTGTGTTCCTGTTAAAGACTTGATTGGCTGACATTCCTTCTGACTCCAGATCCTACTTGCTGTTCTACTACGCTCATCTCTAGCTCCCTGACATTTTGGCTTGTCTGACTATCTGTTCCGGTTCCTGAACTCTGGCTATGTTTTGATTACGTTTATTCTGTTTACCTTTTTTTTAGTATTGTTAAACAAGTGAGATTTAACTGTACTTCTGTCTCAGTCTGATTCATGGTTTCTGACAGTAAGTGAAGGCCATGAATTCAGAAGATGCAGTCAATCCACTTGTTGGTAATATTTTTTCCAGATTGGATGAGCAGGCTCACTACAGGGTTCAGTTTGCCATGGCGTTACAAATGCTCCTGAGTCGCACGGCTGGAATCTCCCACTGTGGCTGCTCTGGTACAAGAACAAGCATTAATAACAAATAAGATAAACTCACATTTGTAAGAAGAAAAACAGGCATGGTATGCTGTAGATCCAAGTGCACATGCTCATGAAATGCGGCGTCCATTTCTGATGACGTCATCCCCCTGCAGCCGCTGTCTCCTGTGTTCCAAGCCTCGCTCTGAGGCCGCCTTCTGAAGCCGGCTTTTACATCATCCGGAAGAGTCACTGCTAACATCCACAGTGTAGATCACATATGGCACAGATCTGGGAGCATCATCTTTGACATTTGATACCATGCCTGTTTTTCTTCTTACAAATGTGATTTTATCTTATTTGTTATTAAAGCTTTATTTTATATAAAAATGACTGCACCCAGAGGCGCCTCTCTACTTGTTCTTTTGCAGTCCCAGGAATATGGTTTCTCTCCTGCTATGATGGCAGCCCTGCTTGCTTCCTTTGGACATTTTTATACCTTCATTAGGGATGAGTTTTGAGTTCGAGTCAAACTCATGTTCGACTTCAACATCGGCTGTTCGCCAATTCGCCGAACAGCAAACAATTTGGGGTACTCGCGGCAAATTCAAAAGCCGCAGAACACCCTTTAAAAGTCTATGGGAGAAATCAAAAGTGCTAATTTTAAAGGCTTATATGCATGGTATTGTCATAAAAAGTGTTTGGGGACCTGGGTCCTGCCCCAGGGGACATGTATCAATGCAAAAAAAAAGTTTTAAAAATGGCCGGTGACCCCGCCCCCCTATGACGTCACGGAGAATGCCACAGGGAAGTCCCCGTCAATCCCTGTGTTTCAGAGGGGGCGGGGTCACCGGGTGGCCCCGCCCTCCATTATTTAAGAACCGCCAGGAGAAGCGTAACACAGCGGGAGCCACCCATCATGGTGGATGCGGAGCGGCCCGAGAAGAAGAAGGGAAGAAGACGCTGCGGAGGAAAATGCCGGATGAGAACACCGGAGGAAGAACCAGAAGAACCAGAAGAAGAAGAAGATGGAGGAAGAAACCGAAGGAAGATAGAAGATAGAAGAAAGATATAGAAGATAGAAGAAAGATATAGAAGATAGAAGAAAGAAGAAGTATTTAAATAAAGGAATTGTCAAAAACTGTCTCTTGTCATTTTTAACATTTTTTGACACTTTTTTTGTAAAATGGTAGGGGTACCCTTACCATTTCACACAGGGGGGAGGGCCGGGATCTGGGGGTCCCCTTGTTAAAGGGGGCTTCCAGATTCCGATAAGCCCCCTGCCCGCAGACCCCCACAACCACCGGGCAAGGGTTATGGGGATGAGGCCCTTGTCCCTACCCCAAAGCACCCTCCCAATGTTGAGGGCATGTGGCCTGGTACGGTACAGGACGGGGGGGCGCTCTCTCATCCCCCCTCTTTTCCTGCAGCCTGCCAGGTTGCGTGCTTGGATAAGGGTCTGGTATGGATTTTTGGGGGGACCTCACGCCATTTTTAAAAAAAATTTGGCGCAGGGTTCCCCTTAAAATCGAAGGGTCTGGTATAGATTTTGAGGGGGACCCTACGCCATTTTTTTAAAAATTTTGGCCGGGGTTCCCCTTAATATCCATACCAGACCTGAAGGGCCTGGTATGGAATATAGGGGGACCCCCCACGTCATTTTTTTAAATTTTGGTTCTGGGTTCCCCTGTGGGGAATTCCCATGCCGTTTTTATCAATTAACTTTTATGTGTATTGTTGGACTGGCAATTCATTAATAGCCGCGAGTAGCATTAAATGACTTTTTTTCCTTTGAAATGTCATTTTGCTGTCAGACTGTTCTAAACACGGGAAACATGCGCCGCTTTACAGGCATACTATAAACACCCCCCAGGTACGAAATTTAAAGGAATATTACACTTTTATTGTTTCAGCTTTATTAAGATCACTGCTCCAGAAAAAACGTCCGTTTTTAAAACTTTTTTTTGCATTGATCCATGTCCCCTGGGGCAGGACCCAGGTCCCCGAACACTTTTTATGACAATAACTTGCATATAAGCATGTTCTGGTGCGAACCGAACAGGGGGGTGTTCGGCTCATCCCTACCCTTCATTAGCATCACCACATAGACTTTTTAGCCTGTGTTTGCTATATGCACTATAAAATTAACAAAATTCTTACTTATTTCATTCAGAATATTTATGTATCAGCAGATGCAGATTTTGGTTGCATGTGAATCCTGAGTTGTTGCGCCTATACTTGTTATTATGGCTGCTCTGGTACAACCTGTGTTGCAGGCCGTCCCTGCTGCTGCTGCAGTCTCTGTGCAGGCACCTGCCTCGAGTATTACCTCTGTAAGAGGTATGTCTGGTTCCGCTCCGCTTCCCCATGGTTTTGGGGGCGATCCAGTCCAATGCAGAGGGTTTCTCAACCAGGCAGAGATATACTTTGAGATGCTGCCCCAGGCCTTTCCCACAGACAGAAGCAAAGTAGGTTTTATGATATGTTTGCTTTCTGAGAGAGCCTTGGCCTGAGTAAACCCTCTATGGGAGATGCCTGTTGTCTTGAGTTACCCTGAGTTTGTGGCTTCCTTTTAAAAGGGTATTTGATGTTCCCGCATGCTCCCCTTCTGCTGCCAAATGCCTCATGTCCATCAAACAGAGTACGAGAACTGTTGCCAATTACGCCATTGAATTCCATACTCTAGGAGTAGAGGTTGCTTAGAACAATGAGGCCCTCGTGGCTGCTTTTTCTCATGGTCTCTCGGATTCCATCAAGGATGAGATAGCAGTCTGAGATATACCCACTGAGATGGAGAAGTTGATCACGTTTGCCATCCTCATTGACTCCAGACTCAGAGAAAGACTTTCTTTTAAGGAGCGCTTGCAAAAGCCTCCTATATATTTGTCTCTAGGCTTTGCAGTCCCACCCGTACCTCCCTCACCTCCCATGCCTCCTGGTACTGAATCGGTCATTGAAAATGGACCCATGCACTTGGGCTTTTCGCATCTCTCTGTGGATGAGAGAATCCTTAGGAGGAGGCAGAGATTGTGCCTTTATTGTGGCCAGGCAGGTCACTTTTTGAAGTCTTGTCCTACCTGTCCAGGGAGCGCTCAAACCTTGAGGTCCTGTCACGGACAGACCTTAGGTGGCGTTGCTTCGTCCCCAGTTATCCAGAAGCATAAGTCCCTGGTTTTGGTTACCCTTTCATGGGCTGAGTTGTCCGTCAAGATATAGGCTCCAATCAACTCTGGGGCTGCAGGCCTGTTCATTGATGCTGCCTTTGTATCGAAGTACTTGATTCCGCTGCAGCTGCGTGACACTCCACTTGCCATTGAGGCTCTTGACGGGAGAGCTCTACAGCCTACTCAAATGACTCATGAGACTGTTCCATTGTCCATTGCCGTAGGGGCTCTTTACCATGAGATAATCCAATTCCAAGTTATTTCCTCACTTAAGTTTCTGCTGGTTATTAGTTATCCTTGGTTACAGAGGCACAACCCCTCTTTTGATTGGCTCCGTGCTGAGGTTCTCTCCTGGTCGCCAAAATGCAGTAAGACATGCTTCCACAAGGTAGCCAAAGTCCGGTGCACTTCTTCTCTCTCCTCCCTGCTGGAGGAGTACTGCGATTTTAGCGATGTCTTTGACAAAGGCCAAGCCAGTAGTTTGCCTCCACATCTGGTGCCATATCCCCTCGTGGCCGGGTTTACCCTTTGTCGGTCTTGGAGGATAAGGCCATTGAGGAGTATGTTGCAGACGCACTTTCTCGAGATTTCGTCCGCAAATCCTCATCTCTTGCTGGTGCTGGCTTCTTTTTCTGTGAAGAAGAAGAGTGGTGAACTGAGACCTTGTATTGATTATAGGGGTCTCAATCGATTCACGATTAAGAATTAAGATTGTTTTCGCGAAGCTTGATTTGAGAGGGGCATACAATCTCATGAGGATTAAGGAGGGTGACAAGTGGAAAACTGCATTAATACCAGAACAGGCCATTATGAGTACCTCATAATGCCTTTTGGCCTTTGTAACACCCCGGCAGTTTTCCAGGAATTTATTAATGATGTTCTCTGAGATTTGTTGCAGTTATGTGTGGTGGTTTATCTCGACGATATCCTCATATTTTCCAAGTCCCTGGAGAGCCACGACACAGATGTCTGTTGTGTGCTTCAGAAACTAAGAGAGAACAATCTCTATTGTAAATTTGAGAAGTGCGAATTCCATCGTGAACAGGTTAAATTCCTGGGTTATGTCATTTCCACTGCTGGTTTTTCGATGGACCCAGAGAAACTTCTCAGCAGTCCTACAGTGGCCCCAACCTGTGGGTTTACGTCCTCTGCAGTGTTTTCTTGGCTTTGTCATCTATTATCGGAAGTTTATTCGTAGCTTCACATCTCTGGTCAAGCCCCTGACTGATATGACCAGAAAGGATGGTAACCCACAGTTCTGTCTCCAGAGTCCATTAAGGCCTTTGAGAGTCTCAAGGCTGAGTCACCTGTTGATGATATCCTGCTCATCAGTCCTGCCTACTTAAGTCGTTCAGCCCAGATGATCTCTGCCTTCACCTTGGTCACATCTCTAGAGGCACTCTCCTGTGTTCCTGTTAAAGACTTGCTTGGCTGACATTCCTTCTGGCTCCAGATCCTGCTTGCTGTTCTACTACGCTCATCTCTGGCTCCCTGATGTTTTGGCTTGTCTGACTATCCATTCCGGTTCCTGAACTCTGGCTATGTTTTGACTAAGTTTACTCTGTTTACCTTTTCTTATTATTATTATTAAACAAGTGAGATTTAACTGTACTTCTGTCTCAGTCTGATTCATGGTTTCTGACAATGTATTTGTTAAATTGGAAATGTTATTAGATGTTTTATACCTAACTACCCAGGGTACCAAGTACATATACAGTAGGATATAGGACCTGTTCTGATTGGTGGCCCTGTTGTCCCCAAAAAATACCTCTATATGTTGGCTGTAGTTCCACCCTTTTTTGAAGCCCAAAATATGGGTGTCCCTGTGGGGGGGAAGTACAGCCAGAACAGAGCCCTGTCCCCTCTCTAAACTGAGTGATCTGTCACCATTATGAATGCATAATCAGCACGGCTTGTTCCTTCTTGATAGTAAAAAAGCATTCAGAGCTGCAGCTCTGTGTAAAGTATCTGCCAATGCCCTGTATAAATGAAAGCAACGGCAGATACAGTACACAGCTCTGAGTGATTTTTTACTACTACGAATGAACAGAAGCAGGACTGTTCATTCTTAATAGCGACGATCAGTCATTGCTGTGGCTCTGTGTGCCTCTCAAAGGCTGCTTTTACACATACACTGCCTGGCAATGGATCATGCAGTGCTGCACCACTGTACAAGCTTTCATTTGTATGAATTAAAGGTCAGCAATGTCAGGATTGGTGCAGTGTACATCATAGCCCAAAAGCACTCATTAAAAAAACTGAAAGATCACTCAGAGCTGCAGCTTTGTATGATCCAACAGCCATGATGTGTATGTTAGAATTATCAGGTGCAGCACCCAACACAAAACTAACCTATCCCCAGCAGATGGAAATATCTTATCCTCCTGGGTAAGTGAACCACAAACTTGTGCTCTATTCCTAAAACCAAAAATATATTATAAACACTTTCCCAGGGATATGCAAATAGTCTTAAAGCCTGTGTAAATGTGAAAGAGCAAGAACCATTATAGTCTCCACAACATATGAATCATTCTTCAAATCTCATATTTTCCTTTTGTCTCTGTGCCCCCGGTATGAATAAACTCTCACCGGATATCCTTACATATCAATGGGTCAAATCAGGCTCAATGTAAGTATCTTTATCACCTGCGGATGTCTCCCTCCTTCTTGCTGATAACCCTCAGATATTTCATTGTTTTTATGGCACTCACAGCTTTCCATGCAAAACCCAAAAATACCACATCCATGTTGTAGCATATCATATTAATCAGTGTAAGGCCCCTTTCATACGAGTGGAGCGATCGCCTATCGTTTTTTAGGAAGACCCAAACAGACCACCTATTGCCCTCTATGGAGCAGCAGATGTCAACACACATGTGTCCGCCGACATCTGATCCAATCCTACCTACTAAAAACAGACGTATGGGGATCCGTTTCCTATCCATCTGGCGGATTGGATCAGATGACAGTCGGATGGAAATAGACAGGTGGTCCGTTTCCATCTGACTGCCTATAGAGGACAGTGGGCTGCGCCTGTATCCGCTCTGCATAAGAGGAGAGGACATGGACCTGTCACCCGCCTGCTCAGTGGGGATTAGCGGACAGATTACCCGTTGAGCAAGCGGATCTGCTGCCAAAGTCCGCCTGACTAAAAGGGGCCCAATAAAAAAAAATGATGCTTACATTACTTATAAATAAAGTGCTACCAAAATAGTGCTGTGTGCTTTTGCCAATCCACTTTACAACCATCACTGTGCTGGAACCGCATGCAAATGGATTCTCACCACAATATGCGACTCCTTATCCTCTTAGGGTCCAAACAGGCTCAGTATATAGGGACACAGCCACAACTTGCTAACTTTCTGTGCTCCAAGCTCTCTATATTTCAAAGGCCCCTCAGATTACTCAAAAGAATAGTATGGGAAAACACGGCTCATAGTGTAGTAGGTTTAAAACCACAATTTTTTTAAATAAAAAATGCGCTTACATTAGTCCAGAAGACAAAACCAGATGTGATGGTAAAAACAAAGATGGAGAACCCCCAACTTCTGGTTCCGGCCTGTGTGTCTGACGTCACTTCTTTGATATGTTTTGTCATGTGACTTTCTAAAAGCTGTGCATGTATAAGGGCAGGCACAGATAGATTGTGTGGTTTTTATTTTAATTTTTTTTTGTGAATGGCTTCTTGGTCTTCAGAGTGGGCCTCGCTGCCAGAGACCAGAGCAATCAATCACAAATCTTCCCTTTCTAACAACCTTGTTAGGTGGGGCAATGGGGGAGAAGAACCTGTCTGAGTACACTGCCTAGAAACTAAAGTACAGATTTGAACGGGACAAGGTACTATATACATTTTGTCCCCTGGTGAGCTAAACAACATAAACAAATCGATAGCTCCTCTTTAACCACTTGCCGACGGCAGCAGTATGGCACTCCTGCACGAATCGCCATAGCTGCACAGTGGGTGCTTTAAGGAGTATAGAGGGCATGCGCACGCCGCTGGAGGCACACGCGCACACCTGCCGCATCACTTAGGAGCCAATGCGCGATTGCTCCTGAGAAGGACAGAACAGAGATCTGTTAATGTAAACAGACAGGTCTCTGTTCTGTCAGAGGGGTAGAGACAGATCGTCTGTTCCTAGTACTTTAAGGTGACCAGATTTTTAAAATGAAATCCGGGGACATGTTTTCTTTTTACTTGTAATAGCAGAAATCGACAACTCTTTGCCTGTCTCTGCCACCGCCCACCTCACAGCCTGTCAAGTCTAAAGCCCCATACGCACTTCATCACACCATCAGATTTTCTGCTGATTTTTTCCTTCTGATTTATCACAACCATATAATATGAGGTCAAACCTTAGGAGTTTCCATTTGTATGCAATCAGGCAGGCCCTTGCACTACATGGTTTTGGTAAATCTGAAGACAAAAATCAGCAGAAAATTTGAAAGTGTGTATGTGGCTTTACTCTTTGGGCCCCGTCTACTACTGGGTGGGGAGCAGAGGAAGATCACTCCACTAGGGAAGGCAAGGAGATAAGCAGGCAGGCAGCTGGCCGGGACTTGAGCCAAGGCAGAAGGACATGCGAGTGGAGCTGAATGGGCATGCGCCCGAAACTTAAAAAATTGTCCCTTAGCTTCGACCAGCACATGATCATCAGAAAGGGGCACAGATAATGGAAAAAAAATAAACCCCCATAAGCTAGTAGGAGCGGCAGAGGAGGGGGGGTGCAATTCAGATTTTTTTCTTTTTATTCTGCACGGGCTGTCTTTTAAATTGCCCCAGCCCCTGTTCAAATGCAATCCAGGGACAAAACTGGGGACAAACTTGGTCCGGGGACAGTGTCCTCAATCCGGGGACTGTCCCCAGAAACCGGGGATGTCTGGTCACCCTACCCCAGTCAGTCCCACCCCCCATAATTAGAAACACACTGAGGAAACACACTTAACCCCTTCATCGGCCCCTAGTGTTAACCCCTTCCCTGCCAATGACATTTATACAGTAATCAGTTGCTATTTTTAGCTCTGATCGCTGTGTAAATATCAATGGTCCCAAAAAAGTGTCAAAAGTGTCTGATCTGTCCGCCGCAATGTCGCAGTCCCAATAAAAATCGCAGATCGCCGCCATTGCTAAGTGTCCGGTCTGTCCGCCGCAATGTCGCAGTCCCAATAAAAATCACAGATCGCCACTATTACTAGTAAAAAAGAAAAAAAGATAGTAATAAAAATGACATAAATCTATCCCCTATTTTGTAGACACTATAACTTTTGCGCAAACCAATCTATATACGCTTATTGTGATTTTTTTTTACCGAAAACATGTAGAAGAATGCATATCGGCCTAAACTGAGGAAGAAATTAGCAGTTTAATATATTTTTTGGGGGATATTTAAAAATTTTTTTTTTTTCAAATTTGTCGGTCTTTTTTTGTTTATAGCACAAAAAATGAAAAACGCAGAGGTGATCAAATACCACCAAAATAAAACTCTATTTGTGGGAAAAAAAGGACGTCAATTTTGTTTGGGTACATCGTCGCACAACTGCGTAATTGTCATTTAAAGCGATGCAGTGCCGTATCACAAAAAATGACCTGGTCAGGAAGAGGGTAAATCTTTCCGGGGCTGAAGTGGTTAATACATCCTTATTAAAGTGGTATTAAACCCAAAATCAAACATTTATTATATTGTAGCTTACCGATTCTTAGATGCATTCGTTTTCTTTTTAAAGTTTTCACTCTTCTGTTTTCATCCGGTGATCCAACCAGTAAGTCTGTTGTTTTTCAAAAGAACAAGCTCTCTTCCAGATGCATCAGTTTCCAGGGTTAAGACAAGCCATTTAACACTGACAGGGTGCTTATAATTGCCCGTTTTTAGTGATTCATGTAAAACCTTTATTCCAAAAAGAAAAACACATGTTTGCTGTAACTGATTATGAATTGTGAGCTGGGATTTGGCTTCAATTTGTTAGTGTACTTAAATCTGCTAGTGTATTCCCTTCCTCAGACTGACAATGCTGTTGTCCAAATGTGCCCCCCTGTGCTCCTTCATACAGAATGGGGGCACTCTAATAAAGGAGGTGTGTTACTGGCCAGATCACCAGTTGAAAACAGAGGGAAAAAGCCTAAAAAAAGAAAACGAATGCAGCCGCCACATCTAATGTTTGGTAAGCTACAATATATTATTTTTGATTTTGAGTTTAATACCGCTTTAACATTTATTTTTGTAAATGCAAACAGTGTAAGCACCTGAATATGACCTTATATCAGCCTCCTGTCATCCATTTACAGCAGAACTCAAACAGTCAAGCAGTTGTGCTGCAGTGCAAAGCCCACCATGCTTATTGGAGGAGATAGCAGAGTAACAGAGGGATGAGCCTGTCTGTTTGCTGCTTCTCCTTTCACTGTCTAGTTTTAAGGTTTAAGAGGAACAAAACCTATAAATGTGTTACTGAAATGCAGCTGGGAAAAATCTGTTCTTCTGCCATGCCAGACAGGGCTGTGCTGTCTGGCAGAGCTGTGTAAATCTTAGAAATGGATGGGCAGAAAAACAAATCAATTTAGCAAGTAAAACAACTGCCATTTATTTAATTCATCTGTGTAGTTAGCTGTTTGCCTGGTGTTTCACTTTAAAGTAAATCTATGCTATACACGGAAAAAATAAAGGCTGAGAAGTAGCAGGTACCATAATATGCCAGATGAAACCTTGGAGGCCCATTTTCACCTCCCATCTGCATTTTTCAGTTGTTGTTATGCATTTTTAAAGCCTTTTCCATTGGATGTTAATGAATTACAGTGCATCTATAACAGAGATACACTTACCTGAACTGAAAAAATTCATTTTTTTTTTCAAACACAATGCACTAGGACACAAGGATGTATTACACAAATATCATTTTAGGTCCTGTGTTGTATATGCATAGGCATGATAGACAGGTGGGCACATATGCCTTTATCCCTATACCTGAAACGTTCAGGGTGCCATGAGATTTGCATGGAGGGTCTGCTTTAAAGTGTATCCCTAGGCAAATCCTTTTTTTAGTTTTGGATAGCATGGGAGGTGTGAGTTGGAGGGTAGTTAGACCCCCGATCAAGTTTTTATGGCGCTCCATGTCCCAATTGGGTAGATTCCCCCTCTAATTATTCTGGTGATCACTATCACTGAGAAAAAAGTGAGGGGAAATTTATGAGATGTCCCCAGTACACAAGGTAAAGTGAAAAATTCCGATGGTGACACCATACTCTATGTCCAACTGTCTAAGAGAGTAATTTCCCTCACTTAGGGAGAACTTCTGACTGTGTCTCTGGGACAGAAAGCAAAGGGAAATTTCCCCAATTTTACACAGGCAATAAAACATAAAATGCCAGGGGTTTTAAAGTGTGCCAGTGCCTGAACTATGGGCATTAAACCATTTATATATTATCATTACGGATGAGCTTTATGTTCGGCCCATATTGCACTGCAGGAGCGCAGTGCATTGCTGTATGATTGGCCACTCCCAGCACCCTCAGCTAAGAGAGCCATAATTGGCCAAAGGCATGTGCCTTTGGCCAATCATGGCTCAGGGAGACTAAGTCCACACCCCACACTATATAAGGCTGCCTGCATGGCGGCCCCATGTAGTGAGTTGTTGGCGTGGACGGAGAGAGAGTGTCATTTAGATTGAGCAGGCAGGCAAGTTATTCAGTTACTGTAGCTGCAGTGTATTTAATATATATACAGTATATATATACAGTCAGTCTCGTATATATATCTATATCTATATACATCTATATACATCTATATCTATCTATCTATCTATCTATCTATCTATCTATCTATCTATCTATCTATCTATCTATCTATCTATCTATCTATCTATATATATATATATATATATATATATATATATATATATATATATCCACTGCATCCAGTTTAGCTATATCTGACTGCAGGCCATTCCTGGTATACTTTTTCTAATATACTTTAGGCAGGCAGGTTATTCAGTTAGCTGCAGTGTATTTAATATATAGATATACAGCCAGTCTCGTATATATATATATATATATATATATATATATATATATATATATATATATATATATACTGTATATATATATTTGTAGTCAGAGTCTTCGAGTGAGAAAGTGATACTCCTAAGCACCAAGGCCTGAGGTGTGCCTTGGCCTGACTGGTCAGTATGCCTGAAAAAGAGGGCATACCTGAATGTAAGAAAAAGTAATATGAGTGTGTATGAAGATTGGGGGAAATGGGTGGGTGGGAACCCAGAAACGCAGTCGAGCCCTGGCCTGACAGAGGAGGAGGCTTAAATAGCCCTCTCAGACTCCTCCCACAAATACAGGCTAGCCTCTGGCCAGCCTTTACACTTGTAGTCAGAGCCTTCGAGTGAGAAAGTGATACTCCTAAGCACCAAGGCCTGAGGTGTGCCTTGGCCTGACTGGTCAGTATGCCTGAAAAGAGGGCAAAAAGACACAAATTTAGGTGAAGAAGGGAAGGTAACAATCCTTCAAGTGGAGTAGCGTGAGCCCAGATGGCAACAGTATATATCCAAAAAGTGTCCGCTATGACCGGAGAAAGCCGGACTTGGTGATGAGACAGAACCCCTACAGAACCTGCGAAGCTACCCAGAACTCAAATAAACGTCCCATGAACAATGGACGGAACCTGAAGCCCGACACAACCCAGAAATGAGAATGAACTGCTTGTGAATGAGGATGCGTGGGGGAAGGGGAGCAACGGCTGTCCCGAGGAGCCCCTGCAAAATGGATAGCCGAGAAGATCGAAACTTCAAACGGACACCAGTGAAGTGCTCAGTGAAACCCCTCCCAAGCCCTGGCCTAGCCATACTGGTATGGGGAAGTGTGAGGGTGAGTGCCAAAGGACAACTGGTAGGAATTCAAAATGCTAAATACCTGAAGGATGTGATGGAGTAGGTGGATGAGGCCCATGCACTATGGCAATAAGCATTGACAACATGGAGAAACCATGCCAGACACAGAATACTGGTCCCACCTAATACGATCGGGTCGCGCTTCAGCCTGTGACCTGGCAACCGAATCTGAATCCTGAACCGAGGAAGGAGGGCCAGACTCCACCCCGGGGAAATAAGTCCCCTGGCATGAAACAGTCATACCCAAAGTGACTGAACACCCCCCTACCTGGAATCGGCTGGGGAACGGAAAAGATGACTGGACTGACGTCCCTAAGCAGTCTTTCAGGCCGCATCCTAGACAAGATCAGAGCTGAGAGTGGAATCCAGAATCATGACGACGTTTGCCCAAACCTACCACTTAAGGACCAACAAGGGGGTGATGAATGCCAATACAGCCCAACCTGAGAATGCACAAGCGAAATAACAGACAACAAGACATAAGAACAACAACGCCCCTCTGTGCCTACCTAAGTATGAGAACATGAGCAGAAATGTCAAGACCACTGCGCGTGAATGAACCTGATGACGGACCCCCCCGCCTCGTGTGAGTAGTGAGTGAGCCCGAGTAACCTGCCACGCAGAGACAGGTAATTAACTGAAAACGCAGGGCTGGTGTACCCACAGACCATGGTGGGTAATCGTACAGGTGTGGTGAATGAACGTGCATCGTATGACATATGTTATACGGGCAAGAAGATTGTGGTCAACAATCATTAACAAATGGAAGACGTGACAGATCCTGACATGTGTGCCCTAGCTACCTGACGCAGGTACAAACATGACCAAAAAACGATGAGACATGACAAACAACGAAGATGAAACAGCTACCGGGGTATATGCCGTGACTGAACAACAATGCTCCTTTGAGAAATGCTGAGGCTGAACACTGAAGCAGAAACGTTGTGACAGAAATCTTGGGGCAGAAACACAAGGACAACAATGCTATGACAGAAAATGCTATGACAGAAATGCTGAATGAAATGCTGAGATAGAAACGTGATGACATAAAAACCTGGGGCAGAAATGCAATGACAGAAACCCAGGGGCAGAAATGCCATGACAGAAAATGCTGGGGTAGAAAACGCTCTGACAGAACCTGGGACAGAAACGCTGAGGCAGAAATGCCATGACCAAAATGCAATGACAGAAACACTGAGACTGAAATACTGATGGCAGAAATGCAAAAACAGAATCCTGGGGCAGAAACGCTATGACGGAAATGCAGAGACAGAAAAAATTGAGACTGAAAGCTGAGCCAGAAATGCTGGGGCAGAACACTATGACAGAAAATGCCATGACTGAATAAAGAAAAACGCCATGACAGAAATCCTGGGGCAGAGATGCCATGACAGAAATCCTGAGCCACAAACACTATGACGGAAATCCTGGGGAAGAACTATGACAGAACCCCGGGGCAGAACCGCTATGACAGAAATGCAGAGACTGTACGCCGAGACAGAAATGCCAGGGCAGAAGGCTATGACAGAAATGCCAGGGCAGAAGGCTATGACAGAAAAGCTAGGGCAGAATGCTGAGACGGAAATGCTAGGGCAGAACGCTGCGATGGAAATGCTAGGGCAGAACGCTGCGACGGAAATGCTGAACACTTATAAAAGCAATGCTAGGTCAGAGAACTCACAGCATTAGCTTCCGTCTCCATGCAGCAGCGTCTAACGGCCATGCGCGGTGTCCCCGACAGATACGAGCGAGTTCCGGATCGAACGTGCACAACCGCGCATCCGTACGAACGTGTGCACGCACCCGCACAGCCATACGAGCGGGCGTACGTTCTCACGCACGCACGTTCACGTCCACCAATTCCGGCGTTTGGCGCCACATATAAACAAGGTCCTTGCCTGACACTAGTGCTGGATCGTCTTCAGCTAGTTCCTGATTTCCTGGCTGGCTACTAAGAACCTGAAATTGGCATGCCCTTCTAAGAAACTGGGACCTAGATACTTAGGGCCCTTCCCAGTCAAGAAGAAGATAAATTCAGTCACCTACGAACTCAAACTTCCCAATTCATTCAGGATCCACCCTGTTTTCCATGTTTCACTACTCAAGGTCGATGTACCAAATTCCTTTCCAGACCGGGAGGTAGGGCCCCCTGAAGCTATAATTGTGAATGGGGAAGAAGAATTTGAAGTTGAAGCCATTTTGGACCATAGGAAACGGCAAGGGCAAAATCAGTATTTAATCAAATGGAGAGGCTTTGGCCCAGAAGAGAATTCCTGGGAACCCGAAACAAATCTCCATGCTCAAAGACTTATACAGGCTTTTCACCGCTCCTGCTCAGAGGGTTCGGTGTCTAGAGGCATCCGGAGGCTGCCCCTAAGGAGGGGGCAATGTCAGAGAACTCACAGCACTAGTTTCCGTCTCCATGCAGCAGCGTCTAACGGCCATGCGCGGTGTCCCCGACAGATACGAGCGAGTTCCGGATCGAACGTGCACAACCGCGCATCCGTACGAACGTGTGCACGCACCCGCACAGCCATACTCACGCACGCATGTTCACGTCCACCAATCCCGGCGTTCGGCGCCACATATAAACAAGGTCCTTGCCTGACACTAGTGCTGGATCGTCTTCAGCTAGTTCCTGATTTCCTGATATCTGTGTGACCTGTTACCTTGCTCCTGACTACCCGGCTTCCTGACTACTCTCTCGGATCTCCCTTGTCTGTTACCTACCTTGCTGATTATACCGACTCTGGCTTGGACTATCTACTACGGCTCTGCCTCCTGACTTTGTACCTCGCTGCCTGCCCGTTGCCGACCTCTGCCTGACCTTGACCACGAACTTGCCTTCTGTTTTGGATACCTCGCTGCCAGCCCGTTGCCAACCTTTGCCTGACCTGACGTTGCAGTTGTTCCTGAACCCACACCTGCCCGGCTTCTACTAACAGTTCTGTTGACCTTTCTTCCATCAGTCTCCGGAGGTTCCTGAATCTCAGTTTCAGTTCTCCAGCCGCAGGCACCTGCACCCTTCTGTGCCCCGGCACTCCCTGTCCTCACTACCAGGGGTGTCAGGACCGGAACCGTGCGAGAGGCCTCCCTCAACATTCAGACTCTGCTGTAAGGTACGTGACAGTACGATCCAGCCAAGATGGAGTCTGAAAGGGGGACCTCACCTCTAGACACTCTGTGCCAACAGATTTCGGCCCTTACCCAGGCAGTCCAGGGCCTACAAGATGGCTACCATCAACTTGAGCAAAGAGTGGAGTCATTGTCTCCAAATCCCTCAACTCATCAGGCGGCTACAGCTTCCCGGTCTTCCGGTCCAGTGGCCTCAGCAGCAGCACCTGCAATAATGGTGCCACCCCCAGAGCCTCGAGTCCCCACTCCAGAGAGGTTTTTCAGAGATCGTAGCAAGTTCCATGCCTTTAAAAATGCCTGCCAGCTATACTTCCTGCTACAGCCCCGTACCTTCTCTTTGGAGAGCACCAAGGTGGGGTTCATCGTCTCACTACTCCAGGGGGACCCTCAAACCTGGGCTCACCGCTTATTGGAGCAAGCCAGTCCACTATTAGACACTATGGACTCTTTCCTGAATGAAATGGCCAAATTATATGATGACCCTCAACGTGCTACCACTGCAGAGGCCAGTCTTCATGCTCTCCAGCAAGGATGTAGGCCAGCGGAAGATTACGTAACTGACTTTAGGCGATGGAGTTCCGATACTCAGTGGAATGACGCCGCCCTCCGCTATCAGTTCCGCATAGGACTCTCTGAGGCACTGAAAGATGAGTTGGCCCGAGTTGGACTTCCAGACTCTTTGGAGGACCTGATCCAATTGTCCATCCAGATAGACCGTCGTCTAAGAGAACGGAGATCTGAAAGAACCAGTCAGATGCGACCCACCTGGATGTTGCCCAAAGTTCCTAGCAACCCTCCTATGTCCACCTCCCATGTACCTGCTGCCACCTCCGAAGCTCCGGAGCCAATGCAGATAGGGCTGCTCTGCTCTCCACTGCCACCCGAAGAGAAACACGTCGACGTCAGAACAATCTCTGCCTCTATTGTGGGGAAGCTGGCCACTACGCAAATATGTGCCCAAATAAAACTCGTAAGTTTAATTATCTGCCTCATGAACCTAGAACACTAACTGTAACAAGATCTGCTCACATTGCTGTCCCTGTTTCCTTGCAGCTTCCAGAAGGAACACTCCGGGTCCGGGCCATAATTGACTCTGGCGCCTGCAGCTGCTTCATAGATCGTGCCTTTGCCCTGCAACATGACATTCCGTTAACACCCAAGCAACAGCAACTTTCCATACGACTAGCAGATGGGTCAAGTATTAAATCCGGGCCTATTACTCACGAAACCCAACCACTTCCCGCCAGCATATTACCCAACCATCAGGAACTATTGTGCCTGGACGTCATCTGATCCCCATTGTTTCCAATTATTCTGGGAATGCTGTGGCTACAAGCCCATAATCCCCAAATCAATTGGGTTATGGGCGAAGTAGTGTTCCAGTCCAGCTATTGCTTCCAGAACTGCCTTAAGGTCCTCCATCATGTAACCCCAGTCCTCGGCTGCTTAAAATCTACGTCAGAATCCCAAGAACTGGTTCCATCTGTGTACCATAGTTTCCTGGATGTGTTTGATAAGCAGAAAGCAGATACTCTTCCTCCCCACCGGGTTTATGATTGCCCAATTGAACTGTTAACAGGGGCAGAAATCCCGTTTGGGAGAATCTTTCCCCTGTCGGAACCTGAACTCCTGGTCCTTAAGGAGTACATTGACGAAAACCTCAAAAAAGGTTTCATCAGACATTCCTCTTCTCCAGCTGGTGCTGGAATATTCTTCGTAGAGAAGAAAGATCATTCCCTCCGCCCATGTGTGGACTACAGAGACTTAAATAAAATAACAATTAAGAATCGCTATCCTCTTCCCTTGATCCCAGAATTGCTTCAGAGACTTCGCTCGGCCCGGATATTCACAAAATTGGATTTGCGAGGTGCCTATAATTTGATTAGAATCCGCGAGGGGGATGAGTGGAAGACAGCTTTCCGGACACGCTTCGGCCACTTCGAGTATCTAGTTATGCCATTCGGACTCTGCAATGCACCAGCTACCTTCCAACATTTTGTGAACAACATTTTTAGAGATTTTTTGGACTCATTCGTAATTGTCTACTTGGATGATATCCTGATATTCTCAAACTCCTTAGAAACACACCGTGACCATGTGAGGCAAGTTCTTCAGAGATTGAGACAAAACGGACTCTTTGCCAAAGCCGAGAAATGTGAGTTTGAATGCCAGACCATTCACTTTCTCGGCTTGATAATATCAACTGGGGGTGTGGCAATGGATCCTCAGAAGGTCTCAGCCATCATGTCCTGGCCACCCCCAACCGATAATAAAGGAGTGCAAAGTTTTATTGGATTCTCTAACTTTTACAGAAAATTTATTAAAAATTTCTCCAGCATTATAGCACCAATCACACATCTTACAAGGAAGCAAAGCCGTTTTCAATTGACCGCAGCAGCCCAAGCTGCGTTCGACAAATTAAAGGAGCTATTTACCTCTGCCCCGGTGTTGAAACACCCTGATCCTGCCCTACCTTATACCCTGGAAGTGGATGCATCAGAGAGCGCTGTGGGGGCCATCCTGTCCCAGCGCCAAGGGCCAAAATCTTTAATGCACCCTGTGGCTTTCTTCTCCAAGAAATTAGGTGCCTCCGAGAAAAATTATGACGTTGGGGACCGAGAGCTCTTGGCGATAAAAGCAGCCTTGGAAGAATGGCGGTATCTCCTAGAGGGAGCAGCACATCCCATCTTGATCTTCACAGATCATAAAAATCTCGAGTATCTCAGGACTGCCAAGCGCCTCAGACCCAGACAGGCAAGATGGGCTCTCTTCTTTTCCCGTTTCAATTTTCATCTTACCTATCGGCCAGGATCTAAAAACATCAAACCCAATGCGCTATCCCGCATGTTCACGGAGACTGCGGGTTCTTCACCGCCAGATACGATCCTGCAAGCTGGAAATTTCTTACTAACCCAATCCAGTGTTATATCACAGATCTGCCAGGCATCTTTAGGGACAACGATACCCCCAGGAACTAACCTCCAGGAAAAAGATGGGCTCTTCTGGCAAGGAAGTAAGATTTTTGTTCCCCAAGATCTACGTACCACCATTCTACAGGTCTGTCATGATTATCCCTTAGCGAGCCATTTTGGGGGTCACAAGACCATGGACTTAAGTCAAAGGCATTTTTGGTGGCCCAACCTTGCAAAGGACTGTAGGAACTATGTAAACTCTTGCTTGACCTGCCTTAGGCATAAAAGTAACAAGAACAAAGCATGGGGACTATTGAGACCACTGCCCATCTCCGAAAGACCTTGGGATAAAATTGCAATGGACTTCATTGTCGAGCTTCCTCCTTCTGATGGATTTTCATCCGTCTTTGTGGTAGTTGACTGTTTTTCCAGGATGGCACATTTTATCCCTATGAAAGGGACTCCGTCGGCAACCGAGACTGCCAGAATTTTTATTAAAGAGATTGTTAGACTCCACGGAATTCCCAGTGACATTGTTTCTGATCGTGGAGTACAATTCACATCTAAATTTTGGAAGTCATTGTGTGAGGCACTAGGCATCAAACTGAGCTTTTCTTCAGCATATCACCCCCAGACCAACGGGCAGACTGAACGCATCAACCAAACCTTGGAACAGTACCTACGCTGCTTCTCTTCTTTTTCTCAGGAAGATTGGGCCTCATTGCTACCCTTGGCGGAATTTGCATTCAACAATGCTACGCACTCTACCACAAACCAGTCACCATTCTTCTCCAACTACGGGTTTCACCCTTCCTTTTTGCCAGTACTCGTACCAGACTCTCCTGTACCTGCTGTCCAGGACAGACTCAATTTCTTTGCTGCAAACAATCAGTTGCTTAAAGAAACTATCTCTAAGGCACAGGAAGATAATAAAAGATTCTTCAACAAGAAAAGAAGGGGAGAGTTGGATTTAAAGGTTGGTGATCGTGTGTGGCTGGCTACTAAGAACTTGAAATTGGCATGCCCTTCTAAGAAACTGGGACCTAGATAGTTAGGGCCCTTCCCAGTCAAGAAGAAGATAAATTCAGTCACCTACGAACTCGAACTTCCCAATTCATTCAGGATCCACCCTGTTTTCCATGTTTCACTACTCAAGGTCGATGTACCAAATTCCTTTCCAGACCGGGAGGTAGGGCCCCCTGAAGCTATAATTGTGAATGGGGAAGAAGAATTTGAAGTTGAAGCCATTTTGGACCATAGGAAACGGCAAGGGCAAAATCAGTATTTAATCAAATGGAGAGGCTTTGGCCCAGAAGAGAATTCCTGGGAACCTGAAACAAATCTCCATGCTCAAAGACTTATACAGGCTTTTCACCGCTCCCGCTCAGAGGGTTCGGTGTCTAGAGGCATCCGGAGGCTGCCCCTAAGGAGGGGGCAATGTCAGAGAACTCATAGCACTAGTTTCCGTCTCCATGCAGCAGCGTCTAACGGCCATGCGCGGTGTCCCCGACAGATACGAGCGAGTTCCGGATCGAACGTGCACAACCGCGCATCCGTACGAACGTGTGCACGCACCCGCACAGCCATACGAGCGGGCATACGTTCTCACGCACGCATGTTCACGTCCACCAATCCCGGCGTTCGGCGCCACATATAAACAAGGTCCTTGCCTGACACTAGTGCTGGATCGTCTTCAGCTAGTTCCTGATTTCCTGATATCTGTGTGACCTGTTACCTTGCTCCTGACTACCCGGCTTCCTGACTACTCTCTTGGATCTCCCTTGTCTGTTACCTACCTTGCTGATTATACCGACTCTGGCTCTGACTATCTACTACGGCTCTGCCTCCTGACTTTGTACCTCGCTGCCTGCCCGTTGCCGACCTCTGCCTGACCTTGACCACGAACTTGCCTTCTGTTTTGGATACCTCGCTGCCAGCCCGTTGCCAACCTTTGCCTGACCTGACGTTGCAGTTGTTCCTGAACCCACACCTGCCCGGCTTCTACTAACAGTTCTGGTGACCTTTCTTCCATCAGTCTCCGGAGGATCCTGAATCTCTGAGTTCCAGTTCTCCAGCCGCAGGCACCTGCACCCTTCTGTGCCCCGGCACTCCCTGTCCTCACTACCAGGGGTGTCAGGACCGGAACCGTGCGAGAGGCCTCCCTCAACATTCAGACTCTGCTGTAAGGTACGTGACACTAGGGCAGAACTCTAAGAGAGAAATGCTGAACGCTATGACAGAAATGCTGGGCAGAACGTTAAGCCAGAAATGCTGAACGCTATGACAGAAATGCTGAACGCTATAACAGAAATGCTGAACGCTATGACAGAAATGCTGGGCAGAACGCTATCATACAGCAATGCTGGGCAGACCGATACGACAGAAATGCTAAACGGTTATGACATAAATGCTGGACGCTATGACAGAAATGCTGAACGATACGACAGAAATGCTGAACGCTACGACAGAAATGCTGGGCAGAACATTTAAGACAGAAATGCTGAATGCTACAACAGAAATGCTGAACGCTATGACAGAAATGCTGAACGCTATGACAGAAGTGCTGAACGCTATGACAGAAATGCTGAATGCTACAACAGAAATGCTGAACGCTACGACAGAAGTGCTGAACGCTATGACAGAAATGCTGAACGCTACGACAGAAATGCTGAACACTACGACAGAACTGCTGGGGCAGAAACACCATTACAGAAATAATAGGGCCGAACGCCATGACAGAAATGCTGGGGCAGAATGCAACAACAGAAATGCTGAGGCAGGAAACGCTATGACAGAAAAAATGCCATGACAGAAAAATAAGCGCTGAGATTAAACGCCTAAACAGAAACACTATGACAGAAACCTGTGCTGAACCGCTATAACAGAAATCCTGGGGCCGAAATGCCACAATATGAACACTTGTGACTGAAACAGTGGATGCCCGGGAGGCGTGCGGGGATCCCCCCCACATGATGCCCCACGTGAATACCAGGAGGTGAGCGGTCCGGTGAGCGCCCCCCCCACCATGAGAACTGGGAGACGTGCGGGACGATGCATGGCGTGGTACCAGGGAGGTGAACTGGCGGGCGAGTGGCAAGTGGGTGGGTGGAGGATGGATATATGGACGGACGCCCCCCCTCCCCCCGACATGAGAGCTGGGAGAAGTGGGCGGGCAGCACCCCGGACAGATGGGGCTGTGGGGAAAGTGGGTGGTTGGAGGATGGATGACCGGAGAGACGGCCCCCTCCCCCGTGGCGTGAGTACCGGGAGAAGCGGGCGCTGTCAGGAACAGATGGATGAAAGGAAGAAGCGAGCGGTAGCCCCCCCACTATGCAGGATTGTGCCCAGCTACGGAGATGGATGGATGGATAGACACGCTGACCAGATGGACCTGTGGATGATGGATGGACACCCCCCGCTCCCCCCGCCATGAGCGTCGGGAGAAGCTGGTGGCCCCCACAGCTCTGGCAGGCACCTGAATGAAAGGGAAAAGTGGGCGGAAGCTACGTTAATGGACGCCCCCCCCGCACGAGTGCCGGGAGAAGCGGAGCGGCCCCCGACAGCTCCGGCAGGCACCTGGATGAGAGATGAAGGGAGAGGCGGGCGGCATCTGAGGTAATGAACGGACGCCCCCCACTTCCCCCCTGCACGAGCGCCCCGCTGAAACACCGGGAGAAGCGGGGACCCATAAATGTGGGTGCCGAGGGGGGACCAGGTGGGTGGACAAGCGAACTCCCCTGTGAAGCACCGAGAGAGGCACCGCCACCATGTTGCAGCCGAGCCGGAAGTGACGTGTAGGCCCCACCTCCTACTGAACCCAGAAACGCAGACCAGCCCTGGCCTGACAGAGGAGGAGGCTTAAATAGCCCTCTCAGACTCCTCCCACAAATACAGGCTAGCCTCCGGCTAGCCTTTACACACATATATATATACACTGCATCCAGTGTAGCCAAGCCTATATCTGACTGCAGGCCATTCCTGGTGTACTTTTTCTAATATACTTCAGATGGTGTACAAAGTATCTTGCACCCATAGTGCAGTTGCTACTACTTTTCTGGTGGTGTACATAATACAGTACACCCATAGTTGTTATTACACTTCTGTTGGTGTACACAGTACCGTGCACCCATAGTGCAGTTGCTACTACTTTTCTGGTAGCGTACACAGTACACAATACATACAGTGCACCCATAGTTGCTATTAGATTGTAAGCTCTAACGAGCAGGGCCCTCTGATTCCTTCTGTATTGAATTGTATTGTACTTGTACTGTCTACCCTAATGTTGTAAAGCGCTGCGTAAACTGTCGGCGCTATATAAATCCTGTATAATAATAATAATAATAATATTAGACTTCTGGTGGTGTACAGTGCACCCATAGTTGTTATTACACTTCTGTTGGTGTACACAGTACCGTGCACCCCTAGTGCATCTGCTACTACCTTTTTGGTGGTGTACACAATACACAATATATACAGTGCACCCATAGTTGCTATTAGACTTTTGGTGGTGTACACAATACCGTACACCCCTAGTGCAGTTGCTACTACTTTTCTGGTGGTGTACACAATACATACAGTGCACCCATAATTGTTATTACAACTATAATGAGGGAGCTGTGCTCATTATGAGGGTCTCCCACCATCCCTGTGCTGTGCTGACTTCCTCCTGGGGCTGTACCCCTGCTGTGCTCATTATGAGGGGCGTCTTCCTCATGGAAGTCAGCACAGCACAGGGATGGTGAGAGCCCCTCATAATGAGCACAGCAGGGTACAAATCCAGGAAGTCAGCACAGTACAGGGATAGTGGGAGCCCCTCATAATGAGCACAGCAGTGTAAAAACCCAGGAAGTCAGCACAGGGATGGTGGGAGCCCCTCACAATGAGCACAGCAGGGGTACAAACCCAGGAAATCAGCACAGCACAGATGTGGCGGGAGCCCCCTCATAATGAGAACAGCAGGGGTACAAACCCAGGAAGTCAGCACAGCACTGGGATGGTGGGAGACCCCTCATAATGAGCACAGCAGGGGTACAAACCCAGGAAGTCATCACAGCACAGGGATGGTGGGAGCCCCCTCATAATGAGCACAGCAGGGGTACAAACCCAGGAAGTCAGCACAGTGAATTAATGGCTAATAGGAAATGGAATGGAATGAAACAAAGCAAATTTAAAGGCCCACATGTCTACTAAGCAGGTGCAGGGCACTGCTGACTCCCCCGCATATTTTGAAAAGTTCTTTGGTGTGGGCCTTTTTTGACACGTGTGCAGCAGATCTCACCATTGCTGTTTGCAACATGTGTCTGAAGCATATCAAGCTTGGCCAAAACAGCACCCGCTTGGACACCACATGCTTGACCAGACATATGACGACCTCCCATGCAGTCCGTTGGCAACAGCACTTAAAAGACCCTCATCAAAGAACAAGACGGACATCTCCTTGGTCCTCATCAGCTGGGATCTCCAACCCCACTATACCTCCAGTCCTCCCAGAAACCTGCACTGAGATGAATGAAGGTATATAAATAGGTGTCCCAAGTACTTTTGCCAATCTGCTAGCGGTACATCCGATTTTAGCAGGCAAATTTCCCTACCCCAGTTGCTAAACCGTCAAAAGAAATTTGGTCCCAGCCATCCACATGCTCAGCGTCTGAATGCTAGCTTGGCCAAATTGCTAGCACTGCAACTGCTGCCTTTTCAGTTGGTAGACTCTGCCCCTTTCATGAATTTGTGGTATGTGTGGTACCTCAGTGGTAGGTTCCCAAAAGCCATTTCTTTTTACAGAAGGTCATTTTGGCTCTCTACCAGCATGTGGAAGGCAATGTCTTGGCCTCGTTGGACAGGGTGGTCAGCAGTAAGGTGCATATTACTGCTGACTCATGGTCCAGCAGGCATGGACAGGGACGTTACCTTTCTTTCACAGCGCCCTGGGTAACTCTGCTGGCAGCTGGGAAGGATGCAGAACAGGGTTCAGTATTGTTGGAGCTTGTTCCACCACCACGCCTCCAAAATGCTAGTAGTGATGATTCTGCCACAGCTCTCTCCTCCACCCCCTCCTCTTCTTCTTCCTCTATGGCCTCTTTCTCTGCAGATTTGTCCTCTGAACCAGCGGTGCTCCATAGGCGTTCAAGGGTCTACGCAAGCACTCAGGCAAAAAGATGCCATGCAGTGCTTGAGTTGGTCTGCTTAGGGGACAGGAGCCACACTGGGGTAGAGATTCTGTCAGCTTTGCAGGGCAGGCTCAGAGGTGGTTGACGTCATGCCAGCTTCAGCCAGGAATGGTTGTATGTGACAATGGCACCAACCTCCTCTCCACCCTCCAAAAGGGACACTTGACCCATGTTCTCTGTTTGGCTCACATCCTGAATTTGGTGGTGCAGCGGTTCTTGAGCAGGTACCCGGGTTTACAGGATCTCCTGAGGCAGGCCAAGAAAGTCTGTGGTCATTTTCGCCGGCCATATAATGCCAGTGCTCGTCTGGCTGACATTGAAAGTGAATGCAACCTGCCCAAGAACCGCCTCATTTGTGACATATCCACCAGGTGGAACTCAACGCTGGCAATGATGCAGCAGCTGCACACACAGCAGAGGGCCATCAATGAGTACCTGTGTGAGCATGGCACCAGGACAGGGTCAAGGGAGCTTGGCTTTTTTTCGCCACGCCAGTGGCTACTGATGAAGGATGCATGCACTGTCCTGTCACCATTTGAGGAGGCCACGAGGATGGTGAGCAGTGACAGTGCATGCATCAGTGATACTGTCCCTCTTGTTTTCCTGTTGGAGCACATGCTTTGTGGAATAATGGACAGGCCACTTGAGGCAGAACAGCGGGAGGAAGAGGAGGACTTCCTTACCTCTCAAAGCCCCCTTTATCCAGTAAGTATTCCTGTGGGCCCGCCAAACACACAGGAAGAAGAAGAGGAGAAGGATTGTGTCAGCATGGAGGTGGAGGATAACACTCATAACACTCAGCATCAGTAGCAGTCTTCAAGGGATTGTTTTCAGTCCCCAGAAACCCATGGAGTTGTACATGGCTGGGAGGAGGTGGTTGAGGATCATTTGATCCTTAGTGACCCAGAGGACTCAGGATCTAATGCCTCTGCAAACTTATGCTGCATGGCCTCCCTGATCCTGCAAAGCCTGCGAAAGGACCCCATTTTTCGTGGTATCAAGGAGAGGGATCATTAATGGCTGGCAACCCTTCTTGATCCACGTTACAAGGGTAAGGTTTCAGAACTTATCTAGCCTTTGCAGAGGGAGCAGAGAATGAAACATCTTTGGGAGGCCTTGCAAAAAATTTTGTGCAATGCGTTTCCAGAGCCTGGGAGGTTACAATTTCCTGGTGCTGGACAACGTGTTGCTAAAGCATTCATTCAGTCACAGAAAGAGCATTGGAGAAGTGGCCAGCTGACCGATGCCTTCAGAAATTCTTCAGTCCTCAGCGCCAAGGTCTGATCGGTTCCAGCAACCATCGCCAGTGTCTGAATTACATGGTGCAGGAATATCTAGGGGCAAGATCAGACTTGGAGACCTTTCCAACAGAACATCCACTGGGTTACTGAGTCTTGAGGATGGACCACTGGCCAGAGCTTGCTCAATATGCAATTGAGCTACTGGTCTGTCCTGCATCCAGCGTTCTTTCTGAACGCATATTCAGTGCTGCTGGAGGCTTTGTAACCGATTACAGAGTGCGCCTGTCCACAGACTCTCTTGATCGGCTCACATTCATGAATATGAATCAGTCTTGGATCACCAGCTACCAAGAACCTGATGCTGATGTAACCGATTGATTTTTCTATGTATGTGGGATCCCTAGAAGACTGCATATGCTGAGTAGTATATAAGTATCACTGTGCCTTGTCAGGTGGAATAGGATTTGGGTAAGGGGTATTGCCCTGAAATGTCATCATCTATTTCCATCTCAGACAACACCAGGTTCTTTCTGTATGCTGTTTGCCTCTATTGTTTTATATTTTGATCCCTATACTTTTCAGTAGGGATGAGCCGAACACCCCCCTGTTCGGTTCGCACCAGAACATGCGAACAGGCAAAAAATTTGTTTGAACATGCGAACACCGTTAAAGTCTATGGGACTCGAACATGAATAATCAAAAGTGCTAATTTTAAAGGCTTATATGCAAGTTATTGTCATAAAAAGTGTTTGGGAACCTGGGTCCTGCCCCAGGGGACATGGATCAATGCAAAAAAAGTTTTAGAAACGGCCATTTTTTCGGGAGCAGTGATTTTAATAATGCTTAAAGTGAAACAATAAAAGTGTAATATTCCTTTAAATTTCGTACCTGGGGGTGTCTATAGTATGCCTGTAAAGGGGCGCATGTTTCCCGTGTTTAGAACAGTCTGACAGCAAAAATGACATTTCAAAGGAAAAAAAGTCATTTAAACTACTCGCGGCTATTAATGAATTGTCGGTCCAACAATACACATAAAAGTTCATTGAAAAAAACGGCATTGGATTTCCCCACAGGGGAACCCCGAACCAAAATTTTTAAAAAATGGTGTGGGGATCCCCCTAAATTCCATACCAGGCCCTTTAGGTTTGGTATGGATATTAGGGGGAACCCCGCGCCAAAATGTAAAAAAAAAAGGCGTGGGGATCCACCCAGTGACCCCGCCCCCCTCTGACGCATGGGAACTTCCCTGAGGCTTTCCCCCGTGACATCAGAGGACAAGAAGACGAGAAGCATCACACAGCAGGAGCCTCCATTCATGGATGAGGATCGGAGGCAGAACCAGAGGAAGAAGAAGATGAAGGAAGAAACCAAAGGGAGATAGAAGAAAGAAGATAGAAGAAAGAAGATGGAAAGAAGAAGCATTTAAATAAAGGAATTGTCAAAAACTGTCTTTTGTCATTTTTAACATTTTTGACACTTTTTTTGTGAAATGGTAGGGGTAGTTTTGTACCCCCTTACCATTTCACACAGGGGGGGCTGGGATCTGGTGTCCCCTTATTAAAGGGGGCTTCCAGATACCCATAAGCCCCCCGCCCGCAGCCCCCCACAACCACCGGGCAAGGGTTGTGGGGATGAGGCCCTTGTCCCCATCAACATGGGGACAAGGTGCTTTGGGGGGGACCCCAAAGCACCCTCCCAATGTTGAGGGCATGTGGCCTGGTACGGTTCAGGAGGGGGGCGCTCTCATCCCCTTCCTTTCCCTGCGGCCTGCCAGGTTGCGTGCTTGGATAAGGGTCTGGTATGGATTTTTTGGGGAACCCCATGCCATCTTTTTTTTAAATTTTGGCGCAGAGTTCCCCTTAAAATCCATACCAGACCTGAAGGGTCTGGTATGGATTTTGAGGGGGACCCCTACGCCTTTTTTTTTATATTTTGGCACAGGTTCCCCTTAATATCCATACCAGAGCTGATATGGAATTTAGGGGGACACCCATGTCATTTTTTTTTTTAAATTTTGGTTGGGGGTTACCCTGTGGGGAAATCCCATGCCGTTTTTTTCAATGAACTTTTATGTGTATTGTGGGACCGACAATTCATTAATAGCTGTGAGTAGTTTTAAATTACTTTTTTTCCTTTGAAATGTCATTTTGCTATCAGACTATTCTAAACACGGAAAACATGCGCCCCTTTACAGGCATACTATAGACACCCCCCAGGTACGAAATTTAAAGGAATATTACACTTTTATTGTTTCACTTTAAGCATTATTAAAATCACTGCTCCCGAAAAAAACGCAGTTTTTAAAACTTTTTTTGCATTGATCCATGTCCCCTGGGGCAGGACCCAGGTCCCCAAACACTTTTTATGACAATACCATGCATATAAGCCTTTAAAATTAGCACTTTTGATTTCTCCCATAGACTTTTAAAGGGTGTTCCGCGTCTTTCGAATTTGCCACGAACACCCCAAATTGTTCGCTATTCGGTGAACTTGCGAACAGCCGATGTTCGAGTCGAACATGAGTTCGACTCAAACTCAAAGCTCATCCCTAATGCTGATTGACTATCCTATTATGCTGAGTGACTATCCTATTCCTTCTCAATCTTCATGATAATAACTTCTAAGAATATTTTTGGTTAAGGGCACCACCACCACTGCCTAAGGCCCAATTTTTCTGCCCTGTTTAACAGGGGCGTGTAATTACAATTTTTGATCAAATATTTAACAGCAGGGCTCGTTCCTGCACTCAACAAGAGTATCTGTGAGGCTATACAGTATTGTGCCACCACCACCGCCACCTAAGGCCCAATTTTTCTATCCCTGTTTAACAGGGGCATGTAATTACAATTTTTACTCTAATATTTCACAGCAGGGCCCTTTCCTGCACTCAACAAGAGAATCCGTGAGGGGTTACAGTGTTATGGCACCACCACCACTGCCTAAGGCCCAATTTTTCTGCCCCTGTTTAACAGGGGCACGTAATTACAATTTTTGATCTATTATTTCACAGCAAGGCCCAATCCTGTGCTCAACAAAAGCATCTGGGAGGCTTTACAGTGTTGTGCCGCCACCACCATCACCCCCCGCCTAAGGCCCAATTTTTAACAGGGGTGCGTAATCATACCTCCCAAATTTTTGAAATGGGAATGAGGAACACCTATCAGCAAAAGTATGCAGGCATAGGACACACCCCTTGCCACGCCCCCTTAAATGAGAATTGTGCAAAAAAACAAGATTGGTTAAACCCACAAGTGCTTTTTTACCACTACTATTCCTTTATATTGGCTTTTGTAATTTAGAAATGCAGCAATTTAGAAATCAGATGAAAGGTTTAGTACTGGGAAACACTTTTTGATAGATAAAAAGTGCATTTTATATACAACTATGTAGATCAGACCAAAATGAGGGACAAATGAGGAGAAATGAGGGACAGAGGGACATTGCTCCAAATCAGGGACAGTCCCTCGAAATCAGGTGCATTTGGGAGTAATGGCGTAATTACAATTTTTGATCTAATATTTCACAGCAGGGTCTGTTCCTGTGCTCAACAAGAGTATTTGTGAGGCTTTACAATGTTGTGCCACCACTGTCTAAGGCCCAATTTTTCTGCCCTTGTTTAACAGGGGCATGTAATTACACGTTTTGCTCTAATATTTCACAGCAGGGCCTGTTTCTGCACTCAACAAGAGAATCTATGAGGGGTTACAGTGTTGTGGCACCACCACCATTGCCTAAGGCCCAATTTTTCTGCCCCTGTTCAACAGGGGCGCAAAATTACAATTTTTGATCTAATATTTTACAGCAGGGCCCGTTCCTGCATTCAACACGAGTAATTGTGAGGCTTTACAGTGTTGTGCCACCATCACCACCACTGCTTAAGGCTCAATTTTTCTGCCCCTGTTTAACAAGGGCTTGTAATTACAATTTTTGATATAATATTTCACAGCAGGGTCCGTTCCAGCGCCCACCAAGAGTAACTGTGAGGGCTTACAGTGTTCTGGTACCACCAACACCTAAGGCCCAATTTCTCACAGAGTGTATAGGGCAGGCCATACAGTATATAAAGGCGGTCCCCTATTTTCAAACATCCAACTTACAAATGACTCCTGCTTACAAACAGAGAGAGACAACAGGAAGTGAGAGGAAATCTACACCTAGGAAGGGAAAATTTAATTAAGTTAATATGGGAAAAAGGTGCCTCCACTGATGCTTTATCACCAATCCTAGTTTCCCTAGTAACCCAAAATTTTTAAAATCCAATTGTCATTGGGACAGAAAGTGAGGTGAAATCTTCTGAACAGGGACACAGACAGCAAAGCAAATGCTACAGGGGTGATGATAACCCTTCCCTATGTTATCCAAAAAACTTAAAAATAGATTTTTTGGCTGGAGCTACACTTATAAAATGTACCTTTTCCAGATTACAAACAGATTCAACTTAAGAACAAACCTACAGTCCCTATCTTGTTTGTAACCCGGGGACCGCCTGTATACTGTTCATAGTATATGTTTTGATTATTCATGTTCGTGTCCCATAGACTTTAACGGTGTTCGCGTGTTCGAACAAATTTTTGCCTGTTCGCATGTTCTGGTGCGAACCGAACAGGGGGGTGTTCTGCTCATCCCTACTGGAAAGTATAGGGATCAAAATATAAAACAATAGAGGCAAACAGCATACAGAAAGAACCTGGTGTTGTCTGAGATGGAAATAGATGATGACATTTCAGGGCAATACCCCTTACCCAAATCCTATTCCACCTGGCAAGGCACAGTGATACTTATATACTAAACACTACATAGTGTACTTAGTGTGCCTGATGTCGGCAGAGATTAATTTATTCCTTTCGTACTCTATCCAAAAGTAAAAAAAAGTCTTGGACTAAACATACACTGTAAAGAAGTACCCCACCCAGCAAGCCAAAAATTAAATTTTAGAGGCTACAAGTACTGTTGCTGCTGACTTTAAAAGACACACAATTACCAGTCCAAGAAGTCCAGTGCTGTCTTCTTCACACCGGAAGCCTTCACAGCTCTTTTGTTCTTGCATCGCCCTCTTGGATTCAGGAGCCAACACTGACTTCCTGAGTAGTCACAGCCAGCCATCTACTGCGCGTTTGTCACATTCACTGGGGAAGACTGTAGCAAGAGAAAAACCCACCCAAGCTCTACCGCTATATAGTATAGTTGGTGTGTAGAGTAGTCGGTGCTCTGGCTAATTAAGCTCATAAAAGATCCATAGAAAGTACAGGCCGGCAACTCGACAGCTTCTCCATAGAAAATATTTAAGCATTACAGCAGTAACAGCAGTAAAAGCAAGATTGCTTTTGATGAAGGCCTAAGGCCGAAAAGCGTTAGAATGTTTGGATAATGTTACTGCTGTAATGCTTAAATAAATATTTTCTATGGAGAAGCTGTCGAGTTGCTGGCCTATCCTGACTGTCCTCCAGGGAAGTGTGATGTGTATCCTTACCCTATCTAAAGTGAAACCCTATCTAAAGAGGAGGATCAGCAGAGCCTGCCTTTGGTCTCTGTATCAACCTCCCCCCCTTGATTTAAAGGAGTTCTGATGGGTACTCTAATGTAAGGGGAACTTTGATTGGAACCCTGATGTAAGGAGGACTCTGATGGGATCTCTGATGTAGGCAGGACTCTGAGGGGGCTCTGATGTAAGGATTCGGAATGACTCTGATGTAAGGAAGTACTCTCATGTAAAGGAGACTCTGATGTAAGGGAGGTTTTTGATAGGAACTCTGAGTAAATTGGGGCTTTGATGTAAAGGGAACTCTGATGGAGGCCCTGATGTAAGGAGGATTTTGATGGGGACCCTGATTTTAGGAAAAACTGTAAGGGGGGCCTTGATTTATAGGAAGACTTTGATGGGGACTCTAATAAAAGGGGGGGATCTTATGGGGAATCTGATGAAAGGGGGAACTCTAATGTAGGGGGGACTCTGAAAGGGCATCAGAGTGGCTAAATGGTTAGTACTTCTGCAACACTAGAAGCATTGGTTTGAATCCCATCCATGGTACTACATGCAGAGAGTTTGCATGCCCTCCCTGTGCCTGTGTGGGTTTCCTCCAGGTACTCCAGTTTCTTCCCACGCTCCATAGACATGCTGTAAAGTAAGAATGCGTTCAAAAATACATTTTAAATTGTTTATTTTTAGCAATTTACAAAATGCAAAGTGAGAAAACAGAAGAAAAATCTAAATCAAATCAATATTTAGTGTGTGACCTTTTGGCTTCAAACTAGCATCAATTCTTACAATTCCACACTTTGTACACTTACAAAAGTCAGGGATTTTGTAGGATTAGAGTCAGATGTATGAGTAATCAATAACACCATGCACGTGCTAATGATCATCAATTTCATATGTAGGCTGAAACATAGTCATTAACTGAACCAGAAACTGCTATGTAGGAGGCTTTAAACTGGGTGAGGAACAGCCAAACTCTGCTACTAAGGTGAAGTTGGGGAAGATGGTTTAATGTCACAGGTCATACACCATGGCCAGACTGAGCACAGCAACAAGACACAAGGTAGTTATACTGCATCAGTCTCTACCAGGCAAAGATTTCAAAGCAGACTGGGGTTTCAAGATGTGCTGCTTAAGGTCTTTTGAAGAAGAACAAAGAAACAGGCAACACTGAGGACTGTAGACACAGTGTTCAACCAAGGAAACCTAATGCAGCAGATGAAAGACACATCATGCTTGCTTCCTTTTGACATGTGAAGATGTCCAGCAGTGCCATCAGCACAGAACTGGCAGAAACCAGTGGTACCCAGGTACACCCATCCACTGTCCGGAGAAGTCTGGCCAGAAGTAGTGTTCATGGAAGAATTGTTACCAAAAAGCCATACCTCTGACGTGGAAAAAAGGCTAAGCGACTCAACTATGCATGAAAACATAGGAACTGGGGTGCAGAATAATGGCAGCAGGTACTCTGGACTGATGAGTCAACATTTGAAATATTTGGCTGTAGCAGGAAGCAGTTTGTCCACCATAGGGCTGGAGAGCGGTACCATAATGAGTGTCCGCAGGCAACAGTTAAGGATGGTGGAGGTTCCTTGCAAGTTTGGAGCTGAATTTTTGCAAATGTAGTTGGAGATTTGGTCAGGATCAATGGTGTCCTCAATGTTTAGAAATACAGGCAGATAATTATCCATCATGCAATATCATCAGGGAGGCGAGTGATTGGCCCCAAATTTATTCTGCAGCAGGACAATGACTACAAACATACAGCCAAAGTTATTAAAAATGGTTCCAAAGGATCAAGGTGTTTTACCTTAATGCATTCTATGCATTAAAAGAGAAGTATACTTACCTAGGTGGATGCAGCATCAGTCCAAACACTGCCAATCACCCGGTTTTCAGAGCTCAGTAAACAGAGAGCTGCAGACTGTCAGTCACAGCTCTCTGCTCTCCTCCCTCCTTGCTCATTGGAGCACTGAGCTGTGAAGGGGGTGGAGCCCAGCCTCTCAGCAACTCCCTGAGAGGCTAAAACAGGTGTCAGTCCAGACACCTGGTGGATCCATTGTCGGGATGATGCGTTTCCTGGACTGACATTGGTGATGTCAGCAGAGAACAGACTTCAGACCACTCCCTGCTAAAAACGGGTCACAGGAGTGCAAAATGGACTGCACTCCTGTGACCCATACAAGCTTTGGCTGGACTTCTCCTTTAAGGTAAAAAACCTTCTGGGTACCGATGCCCCTTATATTTACTGAGTCACATCTCGATCCAGCAATGTGCATGACAGGGGCAGCTCTCTTGGGTCTCTTTCCCCTCATTGGCTCACACAACAGAGGGAGCCATTGTCAAGCACAGCCACTGAGAAGAGGGCAGGGGCCGAGCCGTGCTCATGTGTGAATACAGTTTGCTATTGGGGGCACTCAACAGGTGGGAGGAGCCAGGACCACCGGCAGGGGACCCAATGAAGAGAACGAGGCTGCTCTTTGCAAAACCATTGCACAGAGCAGGTAAGAATAACATGTTTGTTATGTAACCCCTTGGTGCTGCCTGCATGCAAATATGTGGCTTCCCGGTGGATGGGCTTTGGCGCCGAGCGGTCGCGTATTTGCGTGATTTAGTATGAATGCAACTGTGTGGCACTGATTTGAACAGTGCGATTGCAGGCAATAGGATGTGATTTGTCATGCAATTTTCTTCTATTCTCTCCATTTTCCTCCCACACTCCAAAGACATGCTGGTAGGTTAATTGGATCCTGTCTAAATTGCCCCTAGTATGTATGAATGTGAGTTAGGGACCTTAGATTGTAAGCTCCTTGAGGGTAGGGACTGATGTGAATGTACAATGTATATGTAAAGTGCTGCGTAAATTGACGGCGCTATATAAGTACCTGAAATAAATAAATAAAAATAAAAATACATTTGTCTCTCCTCCTCTACTACTGTTACTCCATTTTTTGGTACCCCCCACCATCTATATGCAGACAACTCAAATTTCCCCCATATACTACAACTTCAATGATTCTTCAGCCTCAATCTCTCAAGTTTTGTACCCAGCGTCCCTCCTGTCAATCACAGTTGCTCACATGGCCTTGTCCCCTTCAGAAGCCAAATACTGACTTTCCTAACCTCTTTACTGGCATATGCATTACCATAAACACCCTACGCTACCTTTGCCCATTTCTAATTGTTCAATTTATTTACCATACAATTAAGTGGCAACATGTTACTGTTATACTTTTTTTTATATATTATATTCATCACAGACTTTAAAAGAAAATCTTTCCAATGCCTCCCGGCTTTCTAAAGTCCTACTTTGTTCTGTAATCTCAGCGATATGCATTTGAATGTATTAGACTACATGCCTTTATTTTATAATGTCTGTATATGTTTGGATATTCTTATCCTACCTTTTCCATTTTACTTAATTACTTAAAAACATTGAACATGAAAAAATTTGGCAAACAGGTAATTTTTCCGCTTCACTGATGTGCGCTGATAAGGCTGCACTGATAGGGTGCACTGATGAGCACCATAGGCGTGCACAGGGGGGTGTGACAGGTGTGCCTGGGCACACCCTAATAACTATGTGCATTGCTGATCCCCCTACTTTCCAGGCTTCCCCCCTTCTTGTTGTCCCCTTCACCCTGCAGTGCTGCTGGCTTTCCTCCTCATCTCTCCTCCCGGATGTCTGTGGGGGATGTTTCAGGATGGAGAGCAGGGGAAGGGGCTAGTAAATAGTTCTTTTTCTAAATCAACACACTGAACACACTCTCTCACTGTGTCCATTTATAACTGAAGTATAGTAAATTGTGTTTCCTATGCTTCGGTTTGTGAATGAGCAGGAAGCAACTCAGCACAGAGCACTTCCCATCCATTCACTGCCCCATGCAGCTGAGGCTACAGAGAAAGGCAGTTTTTTTTAGCTTTGGAGTGCGCACCTTAATTGCAATAGGCTGCACACACCTATGATGGGCACTGGTGGGCCCTGATGAGGGTGCACTGATAGGCGGCACTGATAGACATTGATAGGCGGCACTGATAGGCAGCACTGATAGGTGGCACTGATGGGCACTGATAGGTGACACTGATGGGTGGCACTGAGGAGGCACTGATTGGCAGCACTGGAGGACACTGATTGGCAGCAATGGTGGGCACAGGTGTGTAGCACTGGTGGGCACTGTTGGAACTGCACTGATTATCAGTGTAGATGTCCCTTTTAGAGAAGCCGGTTATGGGATCTCCTCTCCTCATGCTGTCGGCATGTAAGAAAAGAGTGCCCATAACTGGGTTCTGTTGACATCCGTAATCAGCTGTGATTGGACACAGCTGATTACGTGGTAAAGAGCCACTGATTGGCTCTTTACCTCAATATGTGAACAGCAGTGTCCTCCGGACACTGCGATCACAAAGTGCTTGCCACGCGGCAGGAGCGATCACAGGATACCATCATATGAAGGC
>JBBGZY010000189.1:655000-725000 GCA_037952925.1 Lithobates clamitans
ACTGTTTGCAATAGGATATACAGATACTTTCGAAAGTTTATTTAATTCCAGAGGTCCCCGGTGGTCATGCAGATCTTCCTGCCATTAATAATAATGTTTACTCTAAAACACTGCAGCTTACCTGTTGGTTGGCCATAGTGTGATACCACCAGAAACACCTGGAAGTGATGTAATAAGCAACAACAACATCCACAGTATAGTGGTCATGTGCCAAAAGAATACAGAAGATCCCGACAACGCTGAGACACCAGCAGAACCAGTGATACCACCAGAAGCGCCGAGATGAATCTGTTAAAAGGAAAGAGAAAAAAATATATACATTTTTTTTAAATTTACAAATAAATGTATTTTATTAATAATTAAAGTACAAATAAAGGCTCCTGTACTTGCAGAATAATGGATTAAGTGGCACGCGTGTAGGAAGGCTCAGTGCTTCAGAACACCCAGACAGTCAAAGTATTACTGCATAATGATGTCTACCATGAATAGTTACCTAATCAGCACTTTAACCACTTACCGACCGCCCCCATACATATACTGCGGGGTGGCGTCTCTGCTGCGTGAAATCACGTACCTGTACACGTGATGTCGCTCTTCCAGGTCTGCGGACACAGCGGGAGCCAATCAGCGGGTTTAGGCATACTGAGGTCGTCCGGGACCTGTCGATTGTTCCCGAGAGAGGCAGAACAGCAGTCTGCCTATGTAAACAAGGCAGATCGCCGTTCTGTGACAAGGGAAGACAGAGATCTTGTGTTTCTGCTGAGCAGGAACACGGATCTCGGTCTTCCCATAATTAAAGAACCCCACACACAGTTAGAAAGCACTCCCTAGAGACACATTTAACCCTTTGATCGCCCCTGTTAACCCCTTCCCTCTCAGAGTCATTAGTACAGTGACAGTGCATATTTTTTAGCACTGATCACTGTATTAGTGTCACTGGTCCCCAAAAAGTGTCACTTAGTGTGTGATTTGTTCAGCGCAATGTCGCAGTCCGGCTATAAGTCACTGATCACCGCCATTACTAGTAAAAAAAATAAATAAAAATTCAATAAAAATATCCCATAGTTTGTAGAAGCTATAACATTTGCGCAAACCAATCAATACACGTTTATTGGGATTTTTTTTTTTTACCAAAAACATGTAGCAGAATACATATTGTAAGACAGAAGCGCCGAGCCTGGGAGATCGGGCTCTGCCGCTGATGTCTCACAACGAGGCGTGGGTCCGTTTGTCTATAAATATGTGATGAGTCAGCGCGTCGCCCGTTTCCTTGACGATGTCTTTGTGAGACGAAAAGTACATTGGATGGTTGACGCGCTGACGTCATCGCTAAGTATCTCGCTCCGAACGGGTGTCTGTAAGCCGGCCGACTGCTGCTGTTTTCTTATGCTTTTATTCATATCCTACATGTAAGTGTAACTTTTAAATTTTATTAAACTTGGGTCTTAACGATTTACACCATGGAGAGCCGTTGTTTTATTACTTTTTGGGTCCTGCCTACTGAATGCCGGATTGGATGGAGCTACCCTGTTTGTTCCTGGCCCCTCATTGGAAAGCCGTGGTGTGACGTTACCAGCTATTGATTATCAGGTTCCCATACAAGCTTGCCAAAGCTTGCCGTCTGGTAAGCATATAGTACATACGGTGGCGGATCTTCACATGTTGGTGTCTTACGTGATCGAACAACTTCACTTCTATTTGTTCCGAACACTTTTGGATGGTTTTTCCCACGGACTGTTTAATATTACATTCACGTTCTTTATTGTTGGGACTCATTTTTGCCACCCTGTTATGTTTTTTGGCACCTATATTGCTAACTGTGTATATTTCTTTGGGTTCAGTAGAGATCCTCTGACCGTTTGCATATACATATTTCCATTTTTATAAGAATACATATTGGCCTAAATTGATGAAGAAATTGGATTTTTTACATTTTTTATTGGATGTGTAAAAAAATATATGTTTTCAAAAAATAATTGTTGGTATTTTTTTGTTTATAGCGCAAAAAATAAAAACCACAGGAGGTGATCAAATCCCACCAAATAAAAGCTCTATTTGTGGGAAAAGGACATAAATTTTGTGTACAGCGTTGCACGACCGAGCAATTGTTAGTTAAAATAACGCAGTGCCGTATTGAAAAAACGGCCTGGTCATGAAGGGGGTAAACCTTTTGGGGCTGAAGTGGTTAATAAACAGTGATGGGTGATCACCAAGTAGAGCAAATTGAAAACCCAAATAAGATCTGCCCTGCATCCCCTAAACAACAAAGTCTTAGTTTAGATTAGATAGTTGCCCTAGCACTTTAGCTGGTTGCAATATTAATGAAATCAAGACCTATAACACACCACTAACTACTACAATTTAAAAGTCCTGAATAAGAAAAGGAAACCGCTTGCAGGACTTGAAACCAAATCCAATAGTGTTTAGGAAGCAGGTACCATGGTGCAATAGTTAAGACTATAATTGTTCAAACTGTAGGAAAGTATAAAGTAACTTATACTAGGTTCTTGAAGTAACTAGGTTCTCAAAGTAACTTATACTAGGTTCTTGAAGTAACTAGGTTCTCAAAGTAACTTATACTAGGTTCTTGTATAACCTTGTTAAAAATACTGTTTAGCTAGAACAAATTGGCAGACCAATCAGGTATGTGCAGGACTTTTAGTTTTAAGTTCCTTAGAAAAGCCTGTCCCCTGCCAGCATGCTTCGGAAAAGGACCCGCGCTCTTTGTGTGGTAGAAATGGTCTCTCTGCAGAGGTCTGACACACCTACTGCTGAATCAAACCAATAGCCCTGCAATCAGCAAAGCTCATGCTTCCTGCTGTAGATTTTGTGTTTTTTGGTTGTTGTTTAATATTTGTCTGTAATGTGTTATACTAAAGTTTTCAAAATTAAAATCTTATCTTTTTTTTTTTTTTTTTTTTTTTAGAAGACAAGTGGATTGGAGGGGTGTGAAAGAGTACATTTTGATCTTTGAGACCAGATAAAAATCTGCCTAAGTTACAACTTGAGTAAGACATTAGAAATACTTACACTCTTTAATAAACATATATGTCAGTGTTAACATGACTGTGTGACCACTGTACAGATAATCCCCACACATAGTGTGAGCTCCTGTAATTGAAAGTCCTCCTCCTGCAATCATCTTCATTATCCTCCGGAACTGGGCTTCCCAGTCACCAAAAATCTGTAACAAACAAGAAATGTTTTTTTTTTTAGTTTACAGAACATACAAATGTGAGTGTCAAAAAGGGATATGTCCAAGATATTATTCAAACTACTCAAACTGTCCTAAAATTCTAGAAGATTCTAGTCCTAGAGTGCTAAGCCCCAAAATAAATAAGTAGTAATAATAAATAAATATGTTTTAAAACAAATTGTAGTCACTAAGAATACATTTTAAACGTTTCCTATTAAATGGGTAAAAATGACAGTGCTAAAATTTAAAGTTGCTGTAAAGAACCTGCAATCAAATTCATGCATTATGGAGCTCTGAGACCAGTTCTGACAATTTTAATATTTTTTTTAAAAAGTAAGGGAATATCTAGATTTAGGACAGAACTGGTGTGCTAGACTGATATTATTGAAGGAGGATTTCACTGTAGCTTTTTTTCTGAATGCACAAAATAAAGGTCAATGGAAAAAAACTTCTGCCTTTCACTTTACCTATTAACAGACCATGTTTGCTTTGCTCCTGTTATGCTTACTTATTTTAAACTACGCAGAAGAAAGAAAAGAAAAGAAAAGAAAAGAAAAGAAAAGAAAAGAAAAGAAAAGAAAAGAAAAGAAAAGAAAAGAAAAAGACAGACAGACAGACAGACAGACAGACAGACAGAAAGAAAGAAAGAAAGAAAGAAAGAAAGAAAGAAAGAAAGAAAGAAAGAAAGAAAGAAAGAAAGAAAGAAAGAAAGAAAGGAAAGAAAAAAAAAAAAAAGAACGAAGAAGAAAACAAAGAAGAAAGGAGAAGAACGAAAAAGAAAAAGGAAGCCCTAATGACCACATTACATACAATATAAAATCATTCAACTGTCCACAAAATATATGGGGTCAGAGCATCTCAAACTAGTCAAATACACAGGCCTGTTCAGGTTTTTAGCTTTCAGGAAGGTTGTAGGGGTTTGGGTATTTCAGGTTTGTGCCTTAATGTCCAATTTTTTAAATTTCAACAGAATTTAGAGACTTCTACTCTGAAAATAATTTCAAGTTTGTAGCACAGGTGAAAATTCTAACTATTCTATTATCATTTTTCCAACAGTGTTACCTGTATGTCTGTTTTAGGTTTAACAAGATGTTTTATAGAATTTCCCATGACACATTCAAGTTTCAAATCACACTTCCAGATACCATAGAGTGTAAATTTCCCATGAAATCTTTAGTTATCTTTAGTGCATTGAAAAAAATACATTTTATTGCAATGCTACTTCCTTTATTGCACAGTAGGAAACTACTCAAAAGGTATCAAAAAAGGTAAAGAAAATTCCTTATAGGAGTATATTTTTCAAATAACACAAAAGAATGGCAGATGAAGATGGATGAATGAAAATAGGGCACAGTTCTAACATTTTATTTGAGGGGTGTGCCATATTTTCATGACCATATTTCATACACATATTTGACGGTACTCCTATTTTTTTGATTGTCTCAGTGTTGCACACTTGGCAGATGTGGGGCAGCATTAAATCCACTTTATCTCCCACTAGGCTTGCCTTTGCACAATGCTCATGGAAAAAAAATCCTAGGTGTTTCAGACATTTCTGAAAAAGTGATCAGCAAAAACACATTTCTCTACGTTGTCAAATTTTTACCATTTTGCTTTTTTTAAGACCCCTTTCACACTGGAGCATTTTGCAGGCGCTATAGTGTTAAAAATAGCGCCTGCAAACCACCCTAAAACAGCTGTTCCATTCACTCCAGTGTGAAAGCCCGAGCGGTGCGCTGGCAGGGCGTCAGAAAAAGTCCTGCCAGCAGCTTCTTTGGAGCGGTGAACTCACTCAATCAATGGGGCAGCGCGGCGATACCGCCGCCAAAATGCCGCTCTGCCGGCGTTTTGCGGGTGGATTTAACCCCTTTTTGGCCGCTAAAACGACGCTAAAAATAGCGCCGTTTTACCGCTGACGCCGGTGGCGGCACAGTGTGAAAGGGGTCTTAAACTGTGGATTTCCTTTACCAGCCATATGATTTGGTATCCAAGGATGGCTACCCCCATTTCCATCCCTAGATATCCAAAAATGTGGATGCAATCTAATAGTTCCGAAAGAGTTATTTTAAACAAAAAAAAATTGCTCAAGGGCAAAGCTGTGTGTTCAGAAAGCAGAAAAAAGGAAACCCAGAAGTCCTTGTTCACCAACAGGCTGACCATTATTATCGATCCTACAATGACAATGCTCAAAAATGCAAAGGCCAAAATAAAACTATTGCTGATTGTTGTAATCATTTGTTCTAGCAATGCTGCCAAATTTTCACAGATATCACAGCAACTTCAATACCCACACATTCTGCAGTTGGTTGGAGTGAGAACATCAGTTAACAATTAGAACACTGAAATGAGGGAAAACAAGCCGACGTATGGCCAACCATCACCTCTTGTAATGAATAACCCTGGAAGTGTAATCCTTGAATACTTCCAGGTCAATGATCAGAATCCTGGCTCAGGGAGCAGGATATTGGGGACTCTCTTACCCCCTGTGTGCATCTAAAGCAGAGATATGCAATTAGCTGAAGTCCAGCTGTTGCAAAACTACAAGTCCCAGCATGCCTCTGCCTCTGGGTGTCATACTTGTGGCTGTCAGAGTCTTGCTATGCCTCATGGTACTTGTAGTTCTGCAACAGCTGGAGGTCCGCTAATTGCATATCCCTGCTCTAAAGCATACAATGGAGGCATTAGGTTTAATTTGTGTGTTTATTTGATGATGGCCTCCTCATTTGTCTGGCTATTATTTTGACCCACTGGCTTAGACCATTTCTATGCCCATGACCTTGAACCAGTATCCAGATCAGGAATTAAGAAATACTTCTTTTTGCACATTTTCCCATGTTAGTGACTGTCACTGCCGAAGGTGCTTCCCATCTTCAGCCGTTGTTCTTTCCGGGTTCGGGGGCTTCAGCGATAAGAGTGGCCAAGCCGGCGATGACATCACTCCCGTGGGTATGCCATTCCTTCAGAGCACATGCGACGGTGACGTCACTGGCTGCATCGAAAGTAAAGCTCTCCTAATCTGTGCATGTTTAGGAGATATTTACTGTACCTAAAAGGTAAGCCTTATTATAGGCTTACCTATAGGTAAAAATTATACATGGAAGTTTATTCCCACTTTAATGCTCTGACGTTATTGAAGGGGTTCAGTTTAACAATAAGGAAACTAGCACATTAATAAAGAAGCTTCAGTAATGTAACCCCCTTTTTCATGACAGGTTTTCTTTACAAAAAGTACAAGACCTTTCCCACTCTACTCTGCTGCAATTATAGCTCATTAATCATAATGGAATTAATTAGTAGTTCAAAAGTTCATGTTAATTAAGAATAGAAACTGCTGCTCTAATTATACACATTTGAAGACTTTGATAGAAAAAAAAATGGCATGGGGTTATGCATAGAAAAGAGAATGGCACCATATGCAAATATTTTCATTCAATCTTATGTGAGATGTTATAGGTTAAACTTGGACAAAATGTAGTGCTTCACCGAGTCATCACCTCTGTCACAAATGCACAGCCCTCATTATATACAAGAGGGACACATGTAAAGCCAATTTGTTTAGCACTAAATCCACATATCCTAAAGCAGTATTAAACCCAAAAGCAAACTATTGCAGCTTACTCTTAGAAGTGATGGCAACATTTGTTTTCTTTTTTAGGCTCTCTTTCCTTAAGCCCCCTTTCACACGGTCGGACCGTTCAAGTCTGCCTGTCAGTTTTGACGGCGGACCTGAACGGGCGCTCCATGTTAGCCTATGGAGCGTCGGATGTCAGCGGAGACATGTCCGCTGACATCCGACCCCGTCTGATCCGCTAAAAGCAGACGGATGGCCCTACGTCCAGGTCCGTCGCTGGCGGATCGGATGAGATCTGATAATAACGGACATGCTGTCCGTTTTCATCCGATCCCTCCATAGGCGGCAGTGGCGCCTGACAAGCCCCTCCCCGCTCAGTGAGCAGAGGGACCTGTCACCCGCCGGCTCAGCGGAGATCAACGGATCTCCCGCTGAGCCGGCGGACCGAGGCGGGCTCCGTAGAAACGGAGTCCGCTTCGTGTGAAAGGGGCCTTATTTTTAACCTAGTGACCCTGCCAGCAAGTCTCTTGTTTTTTAAAAGAACAAGCTCTCCTGCAGATGATGCAGAGGGTTGAGACAAACCATTTACCACTCACAGGGGTGCTTACAATGGTCAGCTTTTATTTAGTTATGTAATTCTTTATTCCAGAAAGAAAAAGACGGTTGCTGTAACTGCTTATAAAGTGTGAGCTGTAGTTTGGCTTCAACTTGTTAGTGTATGTAAATCTGCTAGTCAGTCTAACACTCCCCTGTCCCAGACTGCTGCTGTCCAAAGGTGCCCCCTGTATTCCTTCATGCAGAGTGGGGGCACTAATACAGGAGGTGTGCTACTGGTAGGAATGCAACAGTACCGATACCAATCATTTGAGTATTGGTACTCACCCAAATGCTCCAGATACAGAAACCAATACCAATACTAAAAAAATGAATGGGCGCAAACCGCACTGCAAAGAATGGCATACGATTTGAACAGGAATGTTGTGCGATTCCTGTCCAAATCGCATCCGATTAAAGAAAGGGGATTAAAGAAAGTGTATAGAAAAGGGATTAAAGCGCCATCTAGTGGGCAGTTTAAAAAAGGTTATAACTCACAGTACATATCTGGCCGCAAGCAAAATAATCTACATAGGTGTCCCGGTCTGTCGAAGGTAGCAAATCAAGGGCACTGGAGATGCTGTAGAGGCGGTCCACCACAAAGCTGACATCACTTCTGCCCTATACCCACAGGGTACCGGGACTTCTCCAGCAGCCCTGATTTGCTACCATCAGCGGATCGGGACACCCAAGTAGGTTATTTTGTATGTGGCCAGATATGTGCTGAGTCCTAACATTTTTTAAACTGCCCACTAGATGGTGCTTTATTCACTTTCTACACACACACACACACACGAGCAGTGGGGGAAATGGCATGCAATTCCTGTTCAAATTGCATGCGATTCTTTGCAGGGCGATTAGCGCCCATTTTTTTTGTATTGACACAAACAGCACCGCAAACTATTGGTACTCGATATCGGTAAGTACTTGACCGAAAGTATCGGTACTCATACTTGCCAATAAAAATAAATGCCATCGGCGCAACCCTAGTTACAGGCCAGATCACCAGGTGTCATCTAATGATTGGTAAGCTGCAATAAATCACATTTTTGGTTTTGGGCTTAAAGTGGAGTTCCACCCATTTAAAAGTCAGCAGCTACAAAAAGTGTAGCTGCTGACTTTTAATAAACAGACACTCACCTGTCCAGCAGTCCGACGATGCGGGCGCCTGAAGCCTCGCTCCTCTCTCCCTCCTCTCTGTAACACCGGCATTGCAAGTGTGGGTGCCCGACTGTGGCTTCACAGCCGGGCGCACACTGCGCATGTACGAGCCGCGCTGTGCGTTATGAATAGCCGGGCAATCTTCTGGGACCTGTGGTGTGTCCCAGAAGATTGCAGGGAGGGAGAGGTAAACTTTAGCTCAGTGCCAGGAGAGGAAGTGGGAGCTGGATACCTGTTAAAAACTAGGTACCCTCTACCCCCCCCCCTCAAAAAAAAAATGCCAAAATGTGGCATGTCAGGGGGTCAAAAGTACTTAAAGCGGAAGTTCCACTTTTGGATGGAACTCCGCTTTAATACCACTTTAAGGCTGCATTCACACTACAGTGTTTAGTGAATGCACAGAAAATGGAAATGCTGTTTGGGCTGGAGGTACCAAAAAGTGAGGTTGGATACCAAGGCAAGAGAAACACCTAAAACTGTGTCGGATGCAAACATTTTTTGGGCATCTTTGCAGTGCAGAAAGTGAGGTTTCCACTAAGGGGCGCTGGACTAGAAAAGTACAACCGCTCTTCCTTTATAAGAGCTTTCTGTTTGAATTGCATGTTTCAATGACAGTCACTTTATATCATCACTTCACATATTATTTAAAAAAAACAAACAAAAAAAAAAAACAACAAAAAACACAAAACTAGTTTAGCATTTCAATTTAGAAATTAACATTTGTGTGAGCTCCAACCACAAAACAGAAAATGCAAAGCCACATATAAATCCATTATTATTTTACTGAACTGATAAATTAAAATAGTTTAAGCAACCCTGTAGATCCGCCCTTACAGGCAGAGGAACCTACAATAATCTCAGGCACAATAATATTTTACACACAATATAGCAGGGCTAAAGGGGGATCTTTCTTCTGGATCCTCAATACAGTGTAACCTTGGAAACCACGTAACGGAACAAAGCTATAGTGACCTCACCTCTGAGTCACTGTTTAATTTGTGTCTCCAATAAATCTCCTCCGTTCACCATCAGTGCATACAAAGGTTATACATTCTGTCTCACAGACACCTACAAACCAAAAGAAAACTCCTAACAAGGCAGAAAACCAAATCTCAAAGCTTATAGGTCATATTTGCCACCATCTACTTCTGTAATTGGACAATCTATTTAACCTGACCATCATCACGTATTTTCAACTGGCCAGGAGATCATCAGCTCCCACATTCTAGTAGACTAAAGTCTCAGAACTGCCCTTACCATATTGTCTGCAGGAACTGTTCTTGTCTATAGCACTTCATTTCGTCAAGCTCAGTAAGAAAATATGATTGGTGATGAGTGCAGAAAGCACAGCTTTTCCTGCAGACACTTTGAGAAACAAGGTCTCCTGTCAGGAGATCAGAGGAGGACAGGACTAAGCCAGCCAGGCTGCCAGAGACACAATTTGTCAAGTCACTTTGTTCCATTATTTCCATATTAATGTTGTATATATTTTAAGGTATCCAATTTGAAATAGCTAGGCTCATGAATGGAAAAGGTTCCCCGTGGGGTTTTGATTTGCAGCAACAAAGTACAAAAAACTAAGAAAATATAAATGTATTTAGAAAAAAATGTTACATCAAAGAGACATTTGTTTGTGATAAAACATGAGCTCGGTATGTAAGGCTAATACATGTGCATTAACATACAGCCGTTAAATATACGAAGGACAACACAGCATGATAGAAGTATGTAAATCATACTGAGGAACCCCAATGCGTTTTGACCTTTAACAGTAGAGGTCTTCTTCTGGGGGAAGGAGCCAAAAACTCTAGAGAAAAATACATATATAATGGTAAAATCATTTAGAAACTGAAATGTCAACAGGCAAAATATATTGATATTGACACATATGTTATAATGGTAACAGCTGAAAGAAACCTCCTGATTGTTGTGCCTATGAGCTGCCAGAGGCTCATGTATGATGTTTACATTTAGAACATTGCAGCGGACTATTTTACTACATTTGCGGTGTTTCTTAAACAAATTCTATGGAACCCGAAAAAGGTCATATTTTTCCATAGATATGTAGTTAAGCAGCTTTCCGTCATTCTAAGCTGCCTACACATTACAATAGGATTGTATTACCCAGTAAATGTTGATAGAACTGTACAGATGTTTAAGTGTGTGTTGACTCTTAGAAGTAGTGTCACCATAAAAATTGGGTGAGGTTGTATGAAACAGTGAAAGGTCAGTAACGGCCATAGACGAAGGACAAAAAGTGAAGAGATATACAGTCCATATATGCATGCTGGACCACCATAATACATAAAGTGGATGTAAACCCTCACATATATCCAGTGATGTGAACAGCCTCAGATGATACACAAGTTTTATTTGTTTATTTGCAGTCTTCTCTTCCCTACACCCCTTTAAAAGGGCAGATTGTGTTAGAAAATTTTCTTCATCTGTCAGGAGCAGAGAGGAGGGGGTGGAGAGGTTGCAGTTACACTGTACAAGAGCTGATTGGAGGAAAGGAACACACCCCCTTCACACAGCAGAAGAACTGTGTTGTGAATAGACAAGCTCCATTCTGAGCTCTCCCTCCCCAACACAAATTTATCTCATGCGTTGGGAAAACTTGTCAGAAGTGGGGCATGCTGATAACTGAGGAACGAAGCACCGTCAAGAAACGACGCTCAGAGCTTTGGAGAGAGATAAGTAAACACTACAGATATATGTGCTTTGCTCAGATTCCAAGACTGAGGTTTATAACCACTTTAAATCTGCCACAGGGAAGGCCATCCGATGCCGAGGACCACATTATACTTGTGTGCCACACTAAAGGCCATCTCATACTGGAATCCACCATGATGCTTGTCTGCTACAGGGAAGGCCAACTTGTGCTGGGACCCGCCATGATACTGGTCAGCTACAGGGACAACCATCCTCTGATATGGAGCTCAACTGGTTGTGTCCTCACCATCTAGATTACTATAAAGAGCTCCAGACCTGCGAAGATATACCCCAGGGTATCTTTGCTTTCAGGGATGTGGACATACATGGTGAACTTGCCCCAAACTGCGGCAGTTCTGGATCAGAGTATTCACACTTATCCACACTGTGGTCAATATCAATTTGGATGTCAATTAGGAAAGCCAGGGTTGCGCCCCTGAATGAACCTGTCACAGATATACCCAAGTACACCCAGACCCTAATTTCTTTCATGTCCCTGGCAGCAAAATGACGATTGCCAAGGTGTGGAAGAGCTCAGTGGTTCAACTGATTGCCACCAAGAACAAACACTGATGGATTATGATCCACAAGAAACTAGCCAGCATCCTTTTAGATGAACAATCAAAATTTGAGAAGATCTGGGGACCTTGGCAGCAATCTTTGCAATGTACAGACTGATACAGTGAGGGTGGCAGGACTTGGGGGTCCCGGTCCTGGAGAATCTTCCAACAAGGACACACTTTTTCCACTCTAACTGCTTCTGCTCTTTTTATATACATATGTCATAGCACGCTCTTACTTGTTTACTTTGTGGTGCTGTTATCAAGAAAACAGTGCTCCATTTGAATGAACAGAACGTATATAAATGCTAAAGGGCTGTGTAAATTTGTATTTCATAAAATTTGTATAGCCTGGCGCTGTGACACTTTTATACATGTGACTCATGGCGTATGGTGCCTTATTCAGAACTAGGTCTTCCTTGTATGGTTGTACTTCTTTGTGCTTTTTCAAAACAATTAAAAATTATTGAAACAAACTACTGTGAGGAGATTTCTACCAGAAATGTAACTCATTTGCAGATCATCAGCCCTGACCCATTAAGAACCACCTCTGCCTGGTCAAAGACAAACAGACTGGATCAATCCATGAAGAATATTTATTTTCTTCATGGATTTATGCCTTCAGAGTACACACTCGAGGCATGCACCGGCCCTCAGCAATTTATATGGAATGAAACCAGTTGAGCATGGGTAAAGTTTTTTCAGTTTGAAACAGAGTGGATGTTCTGCATCACACCACAGATCAAACTGGAGAGGGAGTACTGCAAATTCATTAAAACGCTAAATGTTAGCAAAGCATTTCTAAACCCAAAACCAAAAATGTAACATAGCAGCTAAGCTGTTTAGGCTGCCCTTGTTGCCTTTGATTAAGCTTTTTTTTTTTTTTTCTTGGTGACTTTGCCAGTAACATGCTTATGGGACTACGATGAGAACACTTCAACTCACTCACTCTGTATCGGGACAACAGAACCATACCCTTCTATTGTCCATACCATAGCGGAGGAATGCGGTTGTGTACTCCTCAGAGATAGCTGAGAACAATGTAACTGATAACGGTCAGCAGAGACAGAAAGCACTGGAACTTATCAACTTACAAGATTTCTGTCAAGATCAGCATTTCCTGAACAGATCAAACCAATAAACCAAACCTGATCTCCATTCTCCAATAAAGATGTAAGAGAAAGACAGGAAAAGCTCAACTCACTTAAGATCACTTTATTAAAGTGCATAAAAATTTTTAAAAAATGGCTCACAACTGCTAGTGCCTCTTCTGGCACTTACAATAATCTGTGTGTGTAAAACGCTGCTCAACCCGTACACTCTGGGTGCGAAAATACGTTCAACAGAGCAGAAATTACGCTCAAGCCCCGCCCAACGTGTTTTGTCAATCCAGGATGTCAGAAGCAGAAATTTGTTAATTTGAGAAAACATTTTCATCTTGATTGTTCACATTTTGAACCCACTAACATTTAGAAAATTGAACAAACGTTTTTAAAACAGAAAGTTTCCAATTAAATTCTACCAGTATATGGCCAGCTTAAGTATAGAGCACCCCTCTGTGCCATTTCACTAATGCAAGCTGAACAAAAACAGCAAACATAAAATTTAAAATAGTGCTTTTCTTTAGTTAAGGGTATTAAACCGTAATCATTTAAGTCATTGTTGAACACCGAAAGATGAAGTGGAAAAAAGTAATAAACCTAAATGAGAACCTTATTACCAAATGCCATCTGCTTTCTTCCTGCTGAAGTGACTAAAGGTCATTATGATATTTTTAGTCTTCATAAACTGTGTCTCTGCTGGGAAGATGCACTCTTTATATTTGTTACCAGGGCTGAAAGTGATGGGAATCCACATTTTTAGAAATGCCACAAAAAAATGGAAGTGATAGAAATAGAAAATGGTGAAATAGAAATAGTGATATATATATATACACACACACACACACACACACACACACACACACACACACACACACACACACACACACAAGCCTTGCCACTAGAAGCTAAAGAAATTAAAACAATTAAAAAAGTTACTTTGTATAGTTCGAACTCATACAATAAGCAGTATGGTTGTAGAGTTTGTTACATAAAAACGTTGCTTAAAATAAATGCCCTTTCTCCCTGGGGTGGGCGTCGGTGGTAAAGTGGTGCTATTTTTAGCGCCGCTTTACTGTTTTATCGGCGCTATACGGCCGCTAGCGGGGCAATTTTAACCCCCCGCTAGCGGCCGAAAAAGGGTTAAAACTGCCCGCAAATTGCTGCTGCAGTGGCGGTGCCCTATTGTTTTCAATGGATAGGGGCGCTATAGAAGCGGTGTATACACCGCTGCAAATATGCGGTTTGCAGGAATTGTTTTACCGTCCTGCAAGTGCACCGTTCCAGTGTGAAAGCCCTCGGGCTTTCACATTGGAGTAACAGGAGAGGCTCTTTACAGGCACTATTTTTAGCGCTGTAGCGCCTGTAAAGCGCCTCAGTGTGAAAGGGGTCTAAAGAATAGAACACAAAGACTGACTAATAAGGAGTGGCCCCAGATAAACACCTGACCTGGGCTGCCCTGGTTCACAAAGGCATGAATCAGCAGTAGGTATGCAAGGTTTAATGAAACCTAACTGCCCACTGACTTATGGGAAAAAATGAGTAATGGGATTGCAGAGAGGATTTTTTTTACTTGGATTGGCCTATTTCCATGCTTGCGATTCCATGCTGGGGAGGATTATAATGAGCTAAAACATTTCCTAATTATGACTCATACTGTGACATTAGCAGGAATTAAGAAATGCCAGTGACTGCATAAAGCGTATCTAACCTCTGTCAGGTTATTAGCCCCGGATTTGACTATTGTCAACAGGACAGAAAGTGATAAGAAATCCAAAATGTTACTGTTGTAACCGGAAAAAGATAAGAGGGGGGCACTAACAATGGGGACCTCTGTCTACGTGGAGTTTATTATCACTTTGCTGAGATTTATACTTACTTCCTGTTATGTCATTGGGACAGAAGGAAAAGAGAAATCCCCTCAATGGGACACAGAAAACAAAGCACAAACTAATAAGGGTTTTACTCATGTTCTACTCAAGCCAAAACGAAAAAAAAAATTTGGACTTTAGATCTGCCTTATTGGTATTAGAACATTTAAAATCACTGTGTACTTTCCCTACACAATACGTTTTCGTAATAGCTAGCCACCCTGCTCATTTATACCTTTTGTATAGCTATTAGAACCAGGATAACCTCAATCACTGGAGATAGGTTATGTGGTTAGATGTAAATTGTGGAAGGACTAAATTGTGGCAGTCAAAAATACAGGTCAGATTTAAAATGGGGAAATCCTAAAATTGCAAATCTTTCAAAAAAGCAGATTACAGGATGTGTGTATTGCCAAAAGCAGATCTAAAACTAGTAGTCCTCAAAATCATATTACAGAAAAATTGAGAGAACCAAATACCAGAAAAACAGGACCTGAGCTGGTCATACACCGAGCGGATTTCAGTTGGATAAAAAATGTGAAAACTGCATAGTGGCTGGCCCTATGGCCCCCCTTTCCACCCAACATTCCTTAAAGTGGTATTCTGGCCGAAATCATACTTTTTAAATAAAAATACCCCTATAATACACAAGCTTAATGTATTCTAGTAAAGTTAGTCTGTAAACTAAGGTCTGTTTTGTTAGTTTATAGCAGTAGTTTGTTATTTTATAAACTTACAGCAGGCTGTGGCCATCTTAGGTGTGGGCATCTGAAGCCAGACTGTATTTCTTCCTGGATCTCATCCTTGCAGATGTCGCACATGCTCAGTGCAGCACAAGCAGTGTAATAGGTTTCAGGTCAGGTTTCCATAGCAACGGCAGTTTCAGAGGAAGTTGCCGCCCCTTCCCAGAAGGCATTGGAAACAGGAAATGATGCGATGGGCAGCGGCCAGGGAGGAGGAAGTGAAAAATGAATACAGCAGATATACAGGAGGTGCTGAGAAAAAAAATAAAAGAATATCCAATTTGTTTACAGTGCACAGTTTAGTGAGGGATGCTGAAGAGTTGTAAAAGTGGGTGGAACTCCACTTTAAAGCAGAGTTCCAGCCAGGGGACTTATTTTTTTAAAGTCAGCAGCTGCAATTACTGTAGCTGCTGACTTTTATTATAAGGACACTTACCTATCCAGGGAGCCCGCAATATCGGCACCCCAAGTCAATCGGCTTTCTCTACATCTTTGCAACGGAACACACACACAGGTCCCAGAAGGCAGCAGGGGGGAAGGATGAGGGCCAGACGCAATTGCGGAAGTGACGTAGCTCGCCGCAGCGACGTAGGATGGAAATCCCGATGAAAAAAATGCAGAAAAGGTACCAAAAAGACAAAAAAAAAAAAAAACATTTATATATCTTCAAAAACGAGGGGGGTGGGGTAGTCAATTGTTTGAGACCAAGTTGTCTTTTTGCCTGGAACTCTGCTTTAACTGAAAAAAAAACAGCTGGGCAGAAAACTGTTGGCTGAACAGTGAGTGCCTGCATCCAATCAGATGCAGGCACTGGTCAGGTATTTTGACAGCTTCCGGGCTTGTCTGTTACAATACAATAGCCGTAGCGGGAGATTTGTCATCCACACTGGGCAGCCTGGATGGTAGAACTGGACAGATTTATGCTAAGAGGATGGAAATTCTGGTTTTATTGAGCCACACCTACTGTAAGTATATACAAAGTGACAAGATGTTTCAGAGGAACAATCTTCTGGGCATCTCAGGAAAAAAAAGGTAGATGAAGAATTGCTCCTCTCACATGCCATGTCACTGTGTATATACCTCCTTTTAAAGCACAAGGAAAAACTGCCATCGTGTTACTTGAAGTCCTTATTGCAGCATACAGCACATGCCCTTTTTAATCTGGTTCAGACATAGCCAGCTACCAGATGCTAAAGAACATAGGGACTTACAAATTCTCAGGTCTCATCTAGACGCACACTGATCAATACCCCCGGGCAGAAGTCTCTGTTTTTCCACTCGGGAGGCACTTGGTGGCTCTTCATGAGCCCCCCTAGATCAATGCTCGTCTAAAGCCTAGTACACATGGGCTGAATATCGGGCGGTATTGCCTGGTTCAATAGAAACCGGCCGACATTCGGCCCATGTGTATCAGAGTCGGTCCAACAGAAGTTGGCCGAACAGGCATGACCAAAAAAGTTCTGCCGATCAGTGCTCTCAGCCAATGGCTGAGAGCGATGACCGGAGTGTTTTGGTGGGGGGGCCGTCCCCCTGTTAGAACACAATAGCTCAGCAGGGCAGATAGCTGTATTTATGTTGTAGTACAGCAGCTTCCCCTGGGCTGTCAGGTTTTTTTCGTTCAGCCCTGCCGGGTTAAAGGAAGAAAATAAACTAGTAGTGTGTACAAGGCTTAAGAAGGTCAACAGATAATTCATTTTTTTAATTCGAAAGCATGTTGGAGTCAGCTGGGCAGGCTCAAAAATCTCAGGTTTTCCAGTGTATTTGGATGCTCTGGGTGGATCTCGAAGGCTTATTTACTACTTGTAATTCAGATGAGACTGAACTTTTAACATACAAATCAACTACAGCCAATACCAAGGATGTTTTAATGGTCACGAAAGAAAGGTGACGATTAGCATACCAGCACAGATTTGCCAAACTGCTTAGCATACAAGGCTCACTGGACTATTTACCATGGGTGATGAATTGCACTCATAAGAAATAAAAATGTACTCAGCGCTGACTAATTAGTAGACAATGCAATAGGTAAATGCAAGCAGGCACGAAGGTAAATTCAACAAAGACCTCAAAGAACATAAAAATAAGGAAGTGCTGCGCAAGTAGATTGTCCTTAAATAGTAAATCAAAATTAAGCAGACGGAGACAGGAGATGAGATCACCAGTGGACAGTCAAAACGCCAGGTGTTGAATCTAAGGTGACTAAAATCCTTTCACCACACATGGATGGCCCCTCACCTGCAACCTTCGACCTGAAGGAGGTCACACAGCATAAACACCATAAGCTGATCCAGTGACTCCGTTCTCATACTCCAACTCACATCAGATAGATATACCAGCACTCAGGTCCAAGTGCCGGCTAGATGGCGTGTGATCGTACAACACAGGCTGACAGCCGCGGGTGATGTCATGCGCTCCTGGCCCCCGTACGCGTTACGTCCGTGGGCGGGACTTCATCAGCGTGGGGCGATGAAGTCATTGAGACACTTTGCTAATCCCAAAATAATACTCACAGTTTGGGTGTAATATTTCCGCCTCTGTCTGTTTTTGTACTAAAGAATAACTTTAAAAATGTGATGCTGGCTGTTTCCATCTTGATTGTGGGCATGTGAAGCCCACAAGCATTGATTTCCTGGATACGGTGAATGCTGTTCATTCACAGCTTGTTCACACGCATGATCATTGTTTCTGCACTGAATCTTAGGAAGCCTGACACTAAGCTCCCAGGAGACAGTGCGGCGCCGGGGAAAGGCAATAAACACGCCTACTCCCATGGGAGGAGAGACAGGAAGTGCCACAATAAAGTACAATATAAAGGTAATTACAGCGATAAAAAAAAATTTTGTGCGGCATTTGAACATCTATGCAATTAACTGAAGGGGGTAAGATTAAGTTAAAAATTTGAGTGGAACCCCCCTTTAATGCTGTCCATAAACACAAGACAACAGCAGACAGGTTCTAACTATGATGGGGAAAGTAGATCAGATGGGACTGAAACCATCACCTGGTCTTGGCCCTATTGTTCACTCTGATATAAGTGGTGTCACCAACTCCTCCCTCTGTTCCAGTATACATATATATTTCGGTAAGCCAAGCCTATTTGGTTAAAGTACATGCAAATCCTCACCTAAAACATTCCATTCAAACCCAAGGCAATAAGTGATCACATTCCCTCTGTTCCCAGCAGCATAAAAGCTGGGGGTACATGGTACAGCAGGCACATATCAGGAATAGAAAATGTTGTGTTTACATAATTTTTAAAGATACAGTGACCAACACTGGTGGTCGAATCATGTCTACATACCTCCCTTGCATATATAGGGCCACCTTCATATAGATTCATCTAATTTTTAGTTTACTGTGCGTTCACATTAGAAATTTCTGTCCCATCCTAAGGCCCCAAACATTTATGCACCTACTTGAATTGCCCTTTGTGTTCAGGTACCCGTAAATGTGAGGAGACATTTGTGCTCTTTGGCTAAGGTGAGATTGAGAAATTATCTCATCTATGGCTGGCACGCTTACAGGCCACTTGCTATCAGGAGAAATAACTGAATAGTTTTTTTTTTTATTGTTACTCTGCGGAAAAGCCAGGGCCCACTTTTACACCACCTTTCCTTCTCTAAAAGAGGTGATTGTTTACTCATCCAAGCTTTAAAGGATAAGTTCACCTTTTGGAAATTGTTACATGTTCCACCCTAAATACAGGTGGGACATGTAACATGTTCCAGCAGCTGCACCCTGTGACAGCGAGCAGGGGGATCTTCTCCCCACGCCTCTGTCACCATTTGAAAATAAAGTGGCTGTCCAGGGCTCTGTCCACATGGCCGAGTCATTCGTTCAGTTTGCTGTGAAGGTACAAACTACAACTACCATCATCGCGTCTAACGGCTTGCAGCTCTAAATGGACCGCGAGGTTGCTGCGAGTTCATTCACAAGCCTTGCAGCTTGTAAACAGTCAGCCTGTATGAAGGTACAAGCTGAAAGCTGCAGGGCTTGTCTGCAGGAGTCAGGAATTGCACCCCTGAGCCACTGATCACGGGTACAATGCTTTCAAGGTTCTTTAGGAAACAAATGATATATGCACATTTTCCCCAGCAAAAATATGTGCATTTAGGATTTGTTTCCAAAAGGTGAACTTGTCCTTTAAAGTTAGTAGAGTGCTCAACAGACAGGTGGTCCCAGTTTGCTTGTTGCGATTTATATACAGAACATGTAAAAGATAAGGTATTGTCATTTATTTGTACAATAGAGAAGTACAAAGTTTACAGAATTTATCAAGGGAAGTAGACATCGTATGTTACAAGGATACTTATGACAAAAGTACAGTTCTTAAAAAATGAAATGCTAACATGTATTGCAGCATACGTAAATACCACAATACAGGCTGATGTAAAGTTAACCTGTCACACAAAACTACAGGCATTGCCATTACTGAAATCACCAAAAGTCTGCTTTCGTGACTTCACTACTTCAGAGTTAAATTGGAACTTTACTTTCCCAATCAACATTGGTTACAGTATTTTTATTCTTCATGCTGCTAGCATTAGTAAGCAGATAGGAAAGATATCGTATTTACTTGTTTTGAACCCCTCCCCCCCCCCTTTTTTTTTTTTTTTTTTTACATTTCTTCAGTCACTTCCTGGTTTCTTGCCTAGGCAAACAAGGTCAAATATCCCAGGAGGGGAGGAGGGTTTTTCTCAGCTAAGAATGCTCTCCTGCATGTGTGTTTGACCTAAGGTCAGATGGATTCCAGGAAGTAATCATGGCCAGAAATCCTAGGGGGGAGCGCTTTTCAAAAATATTTCTCAACAAAATAAACCATAGAGACATAGAAGTATTGGGGGGGGGGGGGGGTTGTTTGCTTCGGTGGTGCACAGATGCAGTAAAGATCCGCTTTAAGTTGGCCAAAGATGATTTATTTTTTATCATTCTGCCAGCAGCTGAACAAAATATGGTGGACAGAGAAAGTCACCCTACCAGGACACTATTCTGACAGCTGCACCTGGCGTTGTCAAAATGGACTGAATAGTGGATGCCGCTGCTGATCGACAAGTTTTCCAACTTGTCTGTTTGATAGAAGTTGATCTACAGACTGCCTTTTTTTTTGAAAAGGGACAGATAAACCCTGATCAAAATTTGGCCAGTCCTTGCTGAGCTGGGCAAATTCCCATCTGTGGCAAGCTGTACAGACCCAGAACAAGCATGCTGTAAACGAGGATGAGAAAACTTGTTTCAGGTCAGCAACTCAGACTATACTTACTATGACAGACTCACCCGGGACAGAGGCTTTTGGAGGGGACTGAATGCTAGCCTCTTGCCTACCGACTATGGGCCCTGGCATTTGAGGGAACCACACGCATTTCGGAAGATATTCTGTTATGTAATGCAAAAGGACATTATTAAAGGAGGCCATGGTCTCTGCCAGCTTGGGACTCAGTGGACAGATGTATGTGAAAGGAATGCTGATATATGAAATCTAGAAAGCCCTTCTTTCACCCAAAAGTTTTTGCCTCATTTTGTTCTGTACTTTTTGCTGGGTCATTTGGGGTGTGGCTGTATTCCAATGTTCTATTGTGTCTGTCTTGGATATTATGGGATGTGCATGTAGATTAGCTGTGAGAGTGGTGGGGGCGAATTCCTCCAACAACTCTCACTGCTGATTGGACAGTCTACCCCGCCCGGAATGCAAAAAAGGGGGGGGGGATTGTCCAGAGTATTACCTGTGTTTTCAATAAACAGTCCATGTTCAGCAATCGAGTATTGTCTTGTTTGTTGTTATCAGCGGTTGGAATATCTGACATCTATATTCAGACTCGGAGGACGCGTATATGACAAAAGCACTCAAGCAGAGTGTGGGACGTTTCATTACACTTACAATAAACAAAACTATGTCAGCCAGGGAACTACCACAGTCAATTGAAGAGCTCAGCAATGGCAACCTCGATTAATCACTATATTTAAAAAGAAAGTGGCAAATAAGAAATTAGGGGGAATGAGATTACCACCCTCTATGTGAAAATGCTAGTTTGCTGGTTGTGTCTGGTTCCGATTCTTCTCAATAATTTATGTCACTGGCTCAGAACAGACTTGGAGAGCAGGAGTTCTGACATCACACTTTTCTGGGAATAATGACAATATATTGAAGCCAGAGGAAGCTAGGCAAGCCAGCAGAAGAGTGAAATCAGCTGTAACAGCCTCCATAATTCTCCTAGGACAGCTGTTCTTTATGCACAAACTGCAGAAAACACATAGCAACTAATTCATTACTTAACTACGGCACCCGTTCATTTTCATTTTCTGATGGTAAGTAAATAAATGTTGTTGCTATGGGTTACTGTACTTTATACATCATCAGTCCTTTTTGAATTCCAGAACTAAAAAAACACAACAGTAAAAACAATCTAACTGGTGGCTCACAGCTACAAACAATGATTCACTAGTGGTTAAACATGCTTCGTTGCTAACTTAAGGGAAAAAAAAAATAAAAAGGGAAATGACTCATTTAGTGACGCCAAGTACACGTGCAAAAGTTTCTCCATCTCATTTACTTGCTATGCACAGGAAGCAACCCTCTACAGAACAAAACTTATTTCATCTGTTCACCGCATGGATACCAAAACATGCATCAATATGTGCTGATATAAGTGCAGATAGGGCAGGGCAAGTGAACTATGGGATTTAATTATAGACAGAAATTAAAAAAGATAAGTTCCCCTTTGTAAAAAAAAAATAATAATAATAAATGCACAATTTTGTAGGTAAAAAAATGTGCATTTATTATTATTTTTTTTTTATTAGCACCCATGATCAGCAGATCGTGGGTGCAATCTCAGGCTCCTGTAGACTGTCAGTGTAGCTGTCCGCCTGCACTTCAAACAGCCATGCAGTTACTGAATGACAGGAAGCATCAATGAACTACCTAAAAGCGCTCATCATTGGCCTGGTAGGTCATCGAGAACTAAAGGGTGTTAGAACTCTGAATGAATGGCGCGGCTGTGGTTTTGCACAGAGCAGCCCAGATCCTCCTCTTCTCAGGTCCCTCCCTGGAGCTCCTGACTCCTCCCTCCTGCCGAGTGCCCCCACAGCAAGCAGCTGGCTATGGGGGCACCCAAGCCAAGCCTCTGCTTTGTGTGTGCATTCAGACACGGAGCCTCGGCCCCACCCCCTCTCTCACCATTGGCTCCTGCTACTGTTGATCAAAGTCAGTGAGCCAATGAGGAGAGAGAGGGGGTGGGGGCGGGCCGCGGCTCCGTGTCTGAATGCACACACAAAGCAGAGGCTCGGCTCAGGAGCCGAGGCCCTTGTGCAACATCACTGGATCGAGATGGGGCTCAGGTAAGTATTAGGGGAGCTGCTGCACACACAAGGTTTTTTTTTTATCTTTTGCCTTTAGAACCACTTTAAAGCCCTGATTTGATTCCCACAGAAATTTTGTAAGGGGTGGGCGTTGAAACAGGCATTTTGGGCAAGGAAACCCACAAATATCTTTCAATTGAAGGAACGGCGCATGGAAATATCAGGGTCTGGTAAGCAGTTATACAAAATGATTACAGGAAGTCAATTCGGCAGAAAGGACAATTCTAGGTTTTTTTGATGCCAAAGGTATAATTTTACTGCAGTTTCCAATCACATGTATTACAGGGGAGGTCCAGACCCAACACAAAAAAATTAAAAGTCAGCAGGTACAAATACTGTAGCTGCTGACTTTTAATATTAAGACACTTACCTGTCCTGGAATCCAGAGATGTCGGTACCGCAGCCGATAGAAACATCGGCTCTTGGGTGCTGCTGCTGCCATTGCCTGCAAGGGGATCCGGCAGTGAAGCCTTGCATGTGCAAAGCGCGTTGCGCTTTGTAAATAGCCTGGCGGCAGGGGAAGGAGGAGGGGGGCTCCCAGAAGTGTGGACGGATACCTGTCAAAAACCAGGCACCCTCTTCCCCCACCTGAAAGGTGCAAAATGTGGCACCAGAGGGGGGGAGGAAGCAGATAAGCGGAGCTTTCCCTCTTGGGTGGATCTCCACTTAAAAGTGTTACTAAACTCAGGAACCTGCATTCACCATATCTGGTCTCCCACAGTACATAGAAATGCAATTATTTTAGTAAATATAAACTTCGAAATACCTTTTCTCATCAGCAGTATTAGTGTCTGGTTAAAGCTCGTAGGAGAAGTTTTCATTCTACTATGACTGTTCTACAAGGCTCCAGGATACCTGACCCTCTGCCTGGACAGTGCTGATTGGCCCTGTACCGATCACATGCACCCTCCCAAGAAAAGAAAAAACTCTCTAGCAATACACACCAAACTGGGCATGTGCAGTGCACCCCCAAGGCTCAGTACTATCAGGAGATGGATTAGGGACTGTGGAAGAAAAGAAGGATCAGAAAATACAGTATCAAACAGCCTTTTTTACACAATGTGGAGGATTAACCACTTGTGAGTATAACAAGCATGCTGTTCTGCATATACAGACTGATTTCACTGTTGAGGGTTTAACACATTAATACATTTTTGAAAAAGGCATTTTTTTCTTGTTTCCCTAATCAAGTATATCACATTTATCTGTAAGCACTGCTTAAGTAAAGATTTAATGTTTGACTGTCCAAATATATGGAAATTTCAAAATTTTTCATGGGGTATTCTTACTTTTTCATACGAAGCACATTAACTGCTGTCATTTGAAAGATAATTTTTACATTCATTAAAATCGTACCCTTGTCAGTAATAATTCCCAGGTCCTGTAACATGCCACTTGGTCCTACACTGGATTGTCTAGCGAGTGCCAAAAGAATGTGTCCACTACTGCTTGTGGGTAATGTATGTGCTTTAAAAAGAAAAAAAAAAAAAGCATACATGGCTAGCGCTGCTCATTGGGTCTTCTATGGGCACTAAAATGCTGATGTTGAGTAATTCACTTACAGCAGGAGTCAATGAGCACATCAATCATCAGTACAGATATCTAGTTCTAATGTTAGACACAATATTGGATGTTTGAAAGAGAAAACATTTGCAAGGCCATTCATAGTAAAGTATTACATGATAAACAAGGGCAGAATCCTGAGAAGATATCCAGAAACATTGAAAGCGGAACTAAACCCATCAATTGAACCGTTTCCCAAAACAAGGCATGCCATGAATGATAACTGTCACAGTTGCTTGTGTTTTCAACTTTCATGCTCTATTCTCCCAGTGTAAATCCATAGATCAGGTCTGATCAGATTAAAAACAGTATACTCCGTAAAAGGCTGGCCACGCACTTGGAAATTATTAGGGTTTTTATCAACCAACAGCAATGTGTAATGTTTTTAAACCACAGCAATGTGTAACCCAGTGTGATTTCAGTTTCAAGGGACCAAACAGTTGACATTGCCATAGAAATCAAACAAGACCATTGCAATGATCTGTTTACCAAACAAAAATGTAGGTATATAACAACTAAATTAAATAAAAAAACAAAAACACATAAAGCATTATTAAGGCTCTGTCCACATCTGAAACCCCTGTTTTTAACGCATACTGTTAGATTAATTGGTTGTCTGCGAGCTGGTGGTAAGTAGGCTTGGATTTTTTCCTGGGCATTCCCCAGGCTTTGCTGGTATCTGTTTGTAGCCTTCCAATTCTGCTTACTGCGATAGCCAGCTATAAATGAGGGTGGTGGCAAGTTGTTTGTGATCACCTTGGTGTGTGTTTTGGTCCAGCAACGCACCAACACCTTTGCAGCCATTGTGCTACCTGCTGGGTGTTTGGTGTGCTCCTGTACCTTTAAGAAGGGATGTGCTCCCCTTCAGTCTACCTGCTCTCATTTATCCATCAGAATGTATGTGCCTCCACTGTGGGGACACTCATATTTTAGTGTTAGGACCACAGATACCAGGTTGCCGTGACAAGGCTCTGTGGCTTACGCATGCGTCTGCAGATGCGTGCGGACTAAACCCGTTTTTAATGCATACTGTTAGACAGTTTAAATTGGTTGTCTGCGAGCTGGTGGTAAGTAGGCCTGGATTTTTTCCTGGGCATTCCCCAGGCTTTGTTGGTATCTGTCCACACCTAGGCGAGTGATTCCAGGATTGCGGATAAACGCAATGGCACCCCAAACTCGGGGGCTATTTTGCCGTGATTGTCAAGCAACAAAATGCGCTAATTTGCCTTTCACTAGCCCTTAAAGTGGTTCTAAAGGCAGTAGGTTTTTTACGTTAAAGTGGATGTAAACTCTCACATATGCTCAGTGAAGTGAACAGCCTCAGATGATACACAGAGATGAATCAAATCATCCTACATAAGTTTTACATGTATATCTACTGTTTTTAGCTTTATATATGCTTTAGAAGGTGCACATTGTTTTAGAGATGTTCTCTTCCTGTTCAGCATTGGGAGTGGATTCTTGGCATATAGCCAAGACAGCTGATTGGAGGAAAGGCACACACCAACTCTTCCTCATAGAGGAAGGAATGTGGAGAGCTGTGGTGTGACAAGACAAGCTCTCTGCAAATGTATTTATAGCAACCTCCCACGACACAAATTTCAGGCTGGCTTTATCTTGGTTGACGGAGAACTTGTCCGAAGTTATCATGCTGATAACAGAACGGAGCAGTAGAAAGACACGGGACTCAGTGCTTTGGAGAGAGATAAGAAAACGCTGCAGATATATGTGCTTAGGTCAAATTTTATGAATCAGGTTTACATCCACTTTAAGTATAACTAAAGGCAAAACTTTTTTTTAGTTGGATAGAGTAAAGAGGGATCAGAACACCTGTCCATTTTTATTGCTGTCTGTGCCCGTTAAGGAGATTCACCATCTTTATTTCTCTTGTTTACCAATATCACTGAAAGTGAAAGTAAAAGAAACTAAAATTTTGGCTTGTCCCCAGAAAAGTAATAGAGGAGAAATCTTCCAATGGGGACACTAGTTCTGGTGACCTCGGGGTCCCCAAGGAATTCCCTAAATTTGCAGGGATTTCCTCTCATTTCCTGTTTGGCTAAGGGCTAGGAAGTGAAACCTCCGTAATGGGAGACAAATGGTGAAATAAATCAGATAGGAGCTATACCCTTGCTTGCTCTGTAAAAAATGAAAAAAAAAGTTTTGCCTATAGTTCTACTTTAAGGCATTCTATGCATTAAGGTAAAAAAGCCTTCTGTGCATAGATCCCCCCCACCCCTTATACTTGCCAAAGCCCTATCTTGATCCAGCGATGTGCATGAGAGCAGCAGTTCTCCCAGGTAGCTCTATCGCCAGTGGTTCACACAGCAATGGGAGCATTTGGCTCCTGCTGCTGTCAATCACAGCCAATGAGAAAAGGGCGGGGGGGGGGGCAAAGTCACGCTCTGTGTGTGAATGGACAATGTTTATTCACAGATCATGTTTCAGGAGCAAGCCTGCTTGAGTGGCCCCAAAGCAAGAGGTTTGCTATTTGGGGCACTCAACCGGCGGGGGAGCCAAGGGTTTCAGCAGGGGACCCAAAAAGAAGAGGATCAGGGCTGCTCTGTGCAAAACCATTACCCAGAGCAGGAAAGTATAACGGGTTTGTTAATCTTTTTTAATTGTTTACAATCTTTAGAATCAATTTCATGACAAGTCCCAGCCAAGTAACACCTGAAATCGCGCTGACCTGCGCTCTCAAGTGAAGCAGCACGATTTCAAAGTAGCATCAATGTGAACCAGGGGTAAACTGTGGTCACTCCAAAAACTACTTCTAGAAGGTCTGACATCTTTCTTCCTTCCTTTAATATAAGGGAGACCAAGACACACTTCCTCCAAACCTAAACAAATCTTCAGATTCAATGTTACTGTGTCTGCCAAGCTGCTCCCCTGTGCTTCCTATGAAAGTAACAAAATAAACATCTACAGGAAAAGAGAACACGTACCTTTGGAGAACAGTTGAAATGCATTCCAGGAACTGGCAGTGTAGTAACATACATAGTTATACATCGATACAAGTACAGAGTACCAACTATACAAAAATATCTTCGGGAAACTATAGATCTGTTGAGATAAATGACAATTAGAGTTTATTTTTTTAATAAAAATATAAACACAACACAGTTATTTAACCGCCTCATAATGAACTGAAAAACAAAGTCCACCTACATCAACCGAAAAAAAAAAATCTTAAAAGCCAGCAGCTACAAATACTGCAGCTGCTGACTTTTAATCCATGGCCACTTTCCTGTCCCAGGGTCCAGCAATGTCGGCAGCCGACGCCAATAACCCGCTCGGTTCTCGCCAGCTGCCGCCGCCATCCTAGGTTAGGGAATCAGGAAGTGAAGCGTTGCGGCTTCACTTCCCGGTTCCCTACTGCGCATGCGCGAGTCGCGCTGCGCATCGTAACTGGTCCCCGCCATCTCCTGGGACCTGTGTGTTTCCCAGGAGACAGCGCGGAGGGACAGGAAGAGGCATAGACTCCCGTGGGAGTCTATGCCGGAAGTGGGTGCAAATACCACTTAGACAGGTATCTGCACCCCCCTCCCCCCTGAAAGGTGCCAAATGTGACACCGGAGGGGGGGAGAGTTCCGAAAAGCCGAAGTTTCATTTTTGTGTGGCACACCGCTTTAATGCCTAAACACAAGTTTGCAATTTTAACATGTGTTCATAAAACCGTACAAATCACCACAACTACTTTGTGCATCCAGGTGAATTATATCTTGTTTTTTCAGGACAAATTGGGCTTTCATTTGGTGATAAATGGTAATCGATATCTTCTGATTTTTTTTTTTGTTATCAAAGGAAAACTGGTTCAAAAAAGGAAATATATAATTTTTTTTTTTTTTTAATTTAGCTGTATATTTAGTGCCATTATCATCACTTACTACCAAAGAACAACCCAAAATAAATTCTCCTTCTCCTGATGATCACAGTGATACCAAATATGTGAATGTAATATTTATACAAGTAAGGCAAGAAACAATGCTGCACTAATTTGCTTTTTTTAATCCTACCTTAAAATAAAACACACTGACAATTTAAAATGCCTTTTCTTATCCTACCTAAAATATTTAATTTTAATAATTATTATTATTTATTTTTTTACACTCTTTTGCTTGTTTACATTTTTTTCCTCCAGCAAGGAGAACAACATACAACGTATCTTTCTCTTCATTTAGAGGAGAAAACACACACAGGCTGGCTGTACAGTAAGGTTCCTTTCACACTGATTTTTCCTGCATTTTTACCTTGCTAGAAAAACACATGAAAAATGTTTACTTTTAAATCCTATGGGACGCTTCACAGCACTGAGTTACAGGTGCGGTGCTTTTTGAAAAGTCATGCATGCTGCCTCTTTGGTGCACTTTTGAAACACGCACCAAAAACACAGCTTCCCAGTGAAATGAATGGAAATTGTGGTAAAATTGCAGCAAAAACGCACAGCAATTTGCATTTTTGGTGCCTTTGAATCACCATTTTTCCCAGGTGCAGGCAATTCCAAAAATCGAACCAGAAATGCACAGGAAATGCATGTGAAATACAGCAAAATTGCAGTAAAAACGCAGATTTTTTTACCAGGATGGATAAAAATCAATGAAAAAAAAAAAAAATCAGATTTTTTTGATTTAACTACTTGTGAATATAAAAGCTTTTTTTTAAATTTTATTTACAAACATATCATACTTACCCTCCACCGTGCAGCTCGCTTTGCAGAATGGCCCCGATCCTCGATTTCTGGGGTCCCCCGGTGGCTCTCGCGGCTCCCCCCCACATCAGATAACCCCCTAGGAGAAGCGCTCTCCTGGAGGGTTACCTTGTGGGCACGCTCCCGAGTCCAGTATTTGCGTCTATAGACACGAATGCCGGACTCGGCCCCGCCCCCCGCATCATTGGATTTGATCGACAGCAGCGGGAGCCAATGGCTGCGCTATCAATCTATACAATCAAGTGCCGAGAACCCTGGGCAGAGGGACAGCGCATCCTCGCCGTTGGAAATTCCAGGGCTCATGTAAGTAAAAACGTGATGCAAAGGGGCACTCTGATGGGCCCCCCATGACGCAAAGGGGCACTCTGATGGGCCCCCCATGACGCAAAGGGGCACTCTGATGGGCCCCCCATGACGCAAAGGGGCACTCTGATGGGCCCCCCATGACGCAAAGGGGCACTCTGATGGGCCCCCCATGACGCAAAGGGGCACTCTGATGGGCCCCCCATGACGCAAAGGGGCACTCTGATGGGCCCCCCATGACGCAAAGGGGCACTCTGATGGGCCCCCCATGACGCAAAGGGGCACTCTGATGAAGGCACCTAATGTAAGGGAGCACACTGATGGGAGACACCAGGTGTAAGGGGGCCTTCTGATGAAGAAACCTGATGTAAGTGGGCACTCTGACGGTGGCAACTGGTTTATGGAGGTAGTCTGATGGGGGCACCCAATGTAACAAATTTTTGTGGTAGGGGCACCTGATGTAAGGGGGAACACTATTGGGGAAATTACAAGTGTGTGTGTGTGTCGGAAACAGTAAGAAAAGTCCGGCTTGCGCCAAAAAAAAAAAAGATACAGAAGACACGTACAATCTTTCATGGCACAGACTTGGGATTCGGACCTGGGGTGGAAATTTTTTTTAGTGACCGGACCTCCTTGATATTTAATTAACTTCCCCTGGTCTATTCCCATTACATTGTGTGGGTTGTGCTCAGGTTAATGTGGCACTGCGGTGCATTGTGTTGTAACATGCACTTTACTGCTCACTTCCTGGAACATGCAAGTGTCTACAAAACAGCAGGGGAGCCAAAGTAGTGCTAGCCTGCTGTCTTTCCTGTGTGCTGATGCATGTTGTGCTGCACTGATATGCCTTAAACCAGTGGTTCTCAACCCTGTCCTCAAGTACCCCCAACAGGCCATGTTTGCAGGTTTTCCTTTATCTTGCACAGGTGCTTTAAATCAGTCAATAGCTTGGTATTTTGGACAGCCATTTTATCTATGAGAAATTCCCAAAACATGGCCTGTTGGGGGTACTTGAGGACAGGGTTAAGAACCACTGCCTTAAACAACCATTGTGTTGGACTGGAAAAAAAAAAAAAAAAAGTAGTTCTTGCTTAACATTTTTGCAATCCCAAACCACCAGTGTGAACGGCTCCCATAGACTGAGTGAAAAGGTCATTGGGTCAACAAACTTAAGCTGGCCATACATGAAATCGAAATTCAGACAGTTCAGCAGGGACCAGCTAAATTTCAGTTCATGTACGGGCAGGCTGATTGTCCAGCGATCAAAATGGGTACAACCAGCCTAATGCATTTTTCTACATGAGATTACATGAGATTACTGCCAACAGCTATAGCTGCTAACAGTAATCATTGTATTCTGCCGGCGGGAGGACTCCCAGTGTTCCCCCACCAGCAGAACACAATCGAGTGATTTTTGCAAGTGGAAGGAAACAAAATCAATCTATGGGCTGCATTACAAAATGAGATTTTTTTTTTAACTGAAATGTTTTTAATAAATGTGCATGGGAAGGGGAACAACTGAAAGTTTTATGCCTACTTTAACCACTTCCTGACCGTCCACCGTGGATATACGTAGGTACTTTGACGTTAATTACCATTGTCACAGCATCAGATAGCCGCAATAACCCCCGTATATTTTACCACAGCCGGCGATCCTCTATCACATAAAAGTGGTCTCAGCGGCGGATTTGCAGCAAGATCACTTTTATCACTCCTGCCACGTCCCAGTAGTCTCTGCCGTTTACCGGAGCCGTCCGCAGCGGCGGAGACGATCCGATTCTGGGTACAGATGGGCAGGAAGTCGAGAAAGGGCAAGATGGCCCCCACTCAGCTCTATGCCCTTGGAGGACCGGAGCGACGTCAAACGTTACTTCCACCCTCCGGCCTTAAAGGACCCATTTTTTTTTTTTATTGCTTTTAAGTGTAGATGTGATATCTGAGGTCTTTTTGACCCCTGGTCTCACATTAAAGAGGCCCTGTCATGCTTTTTATCTATTACAAGGGATGTTTACATTTCTTGTAATATGAATAAAAGTGATTCATTTTTTTTTTTTAAAGGGAGTGTAAGAATTAAAATAAATGAGAAAAAAATAAAATTTCCGAGCTCGCGTGCAGAGGCGAACGCATACGCAAGTCGTGCCCACATATGTAGACTGTGTTTAAACCACAAATTTGAGGTATCGCTGTGATCATTAGAGCAAGAGCAATAATTCTAGCCCTAGATCTCCTCTAACTCAAAACTGGTAACCTGTAAAAAAAAATGTTAAACTTCGCCTATGGAAATTTTTAAGTGCAAAAGTTTGTCGCCATTCCATGAGCGGGTGCAATTTTGAAACGTGACATGTTAGCTATCAATTTAATCAGCATAACATTATCTTTCATATCATAGAAAAAAATAGGGCTAACTTTACTGTTCTCTTATTTTTTTAAACCAAACAAGTGATTTTTTTTTCCCTAAAAAAATTGCATTTGTAAGACCACTTATAGAGCAAATACGGTATGACAAAGTATTGCAACGATCTCCATTTTATTCTCTAGGGTGTCTGGAAAAAAATATAATGTTTGGGGGTTCGAAGTCATTTTCTAGCAAAAAAAAAGAAATTTTAACTGGTAAACAACAAGTGGGAAAAATAGGCTTGGTTCTTAAGTGGTTAAAAGATTACTTAAAAGGTTGGTTCTGAAAATGACTGGGACACAACCACACCAACGTGCGGTTAAACGCTTCCTTTCACTTCCTCGGTGAGCTGCACAGAGCACAACAATCTCTTCGAAAATGTTAAAAGGTGTACAATTTTGTTTCAAGCACTCTACATCAAAAGCAAAACTCCTCCAACAAGTCTTGGAATATATTATGTCACCAGAGTCTCTAATCACACAGGTGTTTCATGTCAGAGCCCCTCATATCGTATAGAGCATATTATTTAGGACAGACCTGGACAAACCTCACTCAGAACTAGGAGCCAGCTTTAAAAATCTAGGAGCCAGCACTACGCAACCTACATACGACTGCATAGATATATGGTTAAGCAACAGTTAAAGGAAAAGTAGGGATAAAGCACTTTTGGCTGTACTTCCCCTGAAGGTCATAGTAGTGCACTTTGTTCTGCACTCCTGTGACCCGTATTCAGCTGGCAGCAGGCTAAGACTCAGGCGAGATCCCAACTTTAATGTTGGGATCTACCCAGATGCCTGACCGATAGCAGGCGCAGCCTCTCAGCAAGCCACTGAGCCTGAGCTCTCCCGCCTCCTCCACAGCCCTGTGCTGTGGGCAGAGCACAGAGATGGCGACTGACAGTCACCAGCTCTCTGCTCACTGAAGACCAAGAACTGAGCGATCAGCGGTCTTCGATCACTTGGTTTTCTGTTTTAGAGGTGGCGGAAAACAGCTGCAGCATCTGATCGTTGTTGGATCCACCTGGGTGGGTATGTAGGTTTTTTCTTTTCATTTTGAACAGACTTTAGTTTAACAATAAAGCTACTTTCACACTGGGCCGGGAGTCGGTGGTAAAGCGGCACTATTTTTAGTGCCGCTTTACTGTAGTTTTAGCTGCACTATTCGACTGCTAGGGGGGCAGTTTAAACCTCTGCTAGCGGCCGAAAAAGGGTTCAAACTGCCCGCAAAGCGCCGCTGCAGCGGCGGTGCTGCCCCATTGCTTTCCATGGGCAGGGGTGCTTTAGGAGTATAAACTGCTCCTACAGCGCTGCAAAGATGCGGCTTGCAGGACTTTTTTTTACCGTCCTGCAAGTGCACCGCTCCAGTGTGAAAGCCCTCAGGCTTTTACACTGGAGAGACAGGAGGCTCTTTACAGGCACTATTTTTAGTGCTGTAGCACCTGTAAAAGCGCCTCAGTGTGAAAGTAGCCTCAATATATAGCGCTAATACTTTAGGCCACACTTTAGCCAATTGTGGCATTTTGAGTACCTGGGAGGCACAGGTACAGCGTCTAGCCCTATTGTCTGTAGCCTGCCTATGAAAGCTGAGATACGCTGTGGCTAGACAATGTACCGAGTGGTACTCGCTTTTAAGCCCTTGTTCACACCATATGTGCATTAAAACTGATGGAAAAATAACATTTTTGTTTGACTTGCATAAAATATTTTGGACTTGTTCACACCATGTGCAGGGACACACAATTATCAAACGTAGGTCTCAGCAAGGACCCAAAGAAAACAATTCTTTTCCATGTGTCCCGCTCCCACCACAATACTGGAGTCATGAGTTTTTTTCTGCACAGAAAACTGCATACATGTTGCATATTTCTGCACAGAAAAAATACACACATGATACCAGTAGGGTGACCACATGTCCCATGATTGGCAGCTCTGTACTGGGTACCTTCATTCCAGGACAATACAGTGTCCCGGAATTGCCCCCTGGCCCTGGGCTGATCTGATGCCCCCTAAAATAGCCCTTGCATGGCCGCTGTCACTCACTGTCACAGCCTGTGGTGGACCCCTGGCTGGCAGATACCGCTTTTACGTTGTTCACCATGGCCTCTGGCTCACTGCCCAAACTGGTTGCTAGTCACGACCCGCCTGGCATCTAGCAACCAGTGATGTCACAAGGAGAAGAGAGGCAGAGAACCCAGCATTCAGAGCGGAGGAGGATTCAACTTCCTCCTCCTCCATGCCTTCTGCTTAGCTCCACCCACCTCCTCCCTGTATCTTCTTGAGTCCAGCCAGCGGCATGCAGAAGAAACATCTGAGGCACTGACTGCTGCAGTGCACAAAAGGAGAGATAAGTTTAGGTAGAAAGGCAAGTAAAATCAAAGCACTCGCCCAGCAGCCAGTGTTCTGTGCTGAACTGCCAGCACTTCACAGCAGCTCAGTGTATGCGTGTGTGTCAGCCTGGAGCTGCTAGCAAGTCTATCAGTGCAGACTGCAGAGATAAGTTGGCAGATAAGTATGCTGGCAGAAGGAGAGGACACTGACAGATGAGATCACACCCTCGGAGGGATGGAAGGAGGACACATCGATCTCAGGGCAGGGTTCGCGCTGGGACTTCTAGTCTTTCACTTTTGGGGGATGTGACCCCCCAAAAGCGAAGTACTAAAGGTCCCAGCATGAACCCTTCAGAGCTGTGATTGCCCCCCCCCCCCCAATTAGTGAACTACAGATCAAGGCATGAGCCCATGAAATCTATGGGGTTCATACCTTTTATTCTCAGGGGTTCATGCTGGGACTTGTAGTCATTTCCTTTTGGGTGGGGGGGGTGACCCCTCCCAAAAGTGAAGGACTACAGGACCCAGCATGAACCCCTTAGAACTAAAGATGTGGCACCTCCCGACCCTGTGTGGGAAAAGTCACATCAGCGGCAGGAGGGACGTTCACTTTCCCGGGGCTCTGGTGTGTCGGACTGGTACAGGCTATGGGTGGCAATTGACAGTGCATGTGGTGGCAGGCTATGGGCAAGTGGCACACTGCATCCAGTGGGAGGCTATGGGTGACAAGTGGCACGCTGCATCTGGGAGCAGGCAACTATGGCAAGTGACACGCTGCATCTGGGAGCAGGCAACTATGGCAAGTGACACGCTGCATCTGGGAGCAGGCAACAATGGCAAGTGACACGCTGCATCTGCGAGCAGGCAACGATGGCAAGTGACACGCTGCATCTGCGAGCAGGCAACGATGGCAAGTGACACGCTGCATCTGCGAGCAGGCAACGATGGCAAGTGACACGCTGCATCTGCGAGCAGGCAACGATGGCAAGTGACACGCTGCATCTGCGAGCAGGCAACGATGGCAAGTGACACGCTGCATCTGCGAGCAGGCAACGATGGCAAGTGACACGCTGCATCTGCGAGCAGGCAACGATGGCAAGTGACACGCTGCATCTGCGAGCAGGCAATGATGGCAAGTGACACGCTGCATCTGGGGGCTGGTGACGATGGTGAGTGACACACTCAGCTAGCAGTTGCTTCAGAGTGTGTGCGTTCAACTGCTAGTCGGGCTGATGATTTGAAAGAGCGGTGTGCAGCCCTCATGACCAAATCAATTAATGCCTTAAGGAAAAGAAAGGGCCGTAAACCTGTTAGTAAAACCAGGGTACGTACCATTGTCACATCCCAAAATTGGGATTGTGAGGATGTGCTTTCCTCAAATGATAGTGAGGATGAGGAGATAGCGTTTGATATTTTGCATGATGATCTGCTAGTACGAAAGAAAAATATGCCAGACCTCTCATTACTAAGCATAGGAAACGGCAACATGATAGAAAGGATATGGCAGATGGGGAGGTGCATTATCGCAACTCCAGAGATATTGAATTTGAAGAAGTACGGGAGTTTACACAAACTGAACTCCATGAGCTGGCAAAACAATACAAACAAAGGTCTGGGGAACCCCTAGTGAGTTGGCTCTTACGCTTATGGGATGAAGGGGCGGACAGTGTTGTTTTGTCAGGTAAGGAAGCAGTGACTATGGGAGTGTTAACCCATGATCCACAATTGCGTCAAGCAATGCGAAAAGCCCGAGAGTTTAGCGTGAAGTTTTCACTGTTAGACCTCGTGAGAGATGGAATAGTCCGAGTATACGCTAGTCCTACTGACCTGGAAAATACCTACTCATGGAGAGCAATAGGAGAGGGTATTTCCAAGTTACATGAGATGGGTTGCATAACCGGATTAAATACATTTCCAGAATGGATGGGTCCAGATATGGAACCCTTTACGTCTGCTCTGCGCTCTAAGCTGATGAAGTCTGCGCCATTTAATCTCAGGGCTCCATTATTGTCCTTGTTGGGAGGCCTGGGATTAAACAGCAAGATTCATGAAGCCACTACACTTTTAAGCCAGTTGGAGGAGCTAGAGGAGACTAAAACAAAACATGTCAGGGCAGTAGATAAGGTCAAGGCCAGACAGGAAGAATACAAGCAGAAAAGAACAGAGAAGAAAGGGAATGGGGTAGGTGAAGAGAAAACCAGGCTAGTTATTTCTAGGAAACAAATGTGGGTGGACCTATTAAAGGCAGGAGTACCTAAAGATGAGATAGATGGTATTCCTACTGCAGAAATGTTGAAGAGGTGGAAACATTTAGTAGGGAAAACTGTCAGGGTTAGAAACACTACTCCTAGTGAAGATAACATCAGCCTAGACTTAGAGGAAACAGAACAGACCCCTCCTGTTAGCCCCAAACCAATTCCCAAAACTGAACATGAACCCAAACCCAAATCCCTTTATCCTGGGGAGGAATTAGGGAGAATCAGAAAAGGGAATTGGGAGGTTCCTTATCCTTTATGAAGGGAAGGTGAGTCTCCTGTAATAGCCGTGAGGGCAGTGACAGCAGGAGACCGACGCCCATATACACCTGTCACTGTATGGTGGGGGAAGTCATCTTCTCCTACACATGTAATGGCTTTAATTGATAGCGGAGCTGAAGTTACACTTTTGCAAGGAAATCCTTCCCATCACAAAGAAGAATTGATTTATGTAGAAGGTTTGGGAGGGCAAACTACACCAGCAGTTAGAATACGGGTGAAATTGGCTATTGGCAAGGGATCAGGATTTATGACAAATGTTTTGGTATCAGAGTTACCCGAAAATATTCTTGGGATGGATGTACTTCAAGGTCAGTCAATTCAGACTGAAACAGGTACATTCACATGGGGTATCCTGATAAAGCGTATCTGATTAGGGTGGTGAAGGCTGTGGTCAGAGGTCATGCGAAATGGACCCCTGTCTACATTCCTCCACCAGAGAAGCCAGTCTGTCTCAAGCAGTACAGACTTCCTGGAGGCCACAAAGAAATTGGGGAGACTATTCAAGAACTGTTGAGAGTAGGGATCCTTAGACCTGCTGTAAGTCCTTTCTCGTTTCTGGTGTTCTCAGTAAAGCAACCTGATGGGACATATAGAATGACTGTGGATTACAGAGGTCTAAACAAAGTGGCATCTCCATTGAAGTCAGCTGTACCAGATATGATCTCAATTGTTGAGAAAATTGCTAAAGATGCAGGAGAATATCATGCTGTGGTAGACCTGGCTAATGCTTTCTTTTCAATTTTGATAGACCCAGAGTGTCAAGACCAGTTTGCTATATATGAAATGGAAGTGGTACCTTCAAGAAAGAGGGGGTATTGCAGCTGGGGATGTTAGAGACATTCCAAAACAGTTGGCTGACTTTTACCAGCATCCGGCCAGAAGAAGAAATTCCTGTGCTGCAGTCATCCCCCATTCAAGAGGCTCCACCCTTTAAATCTCTGTCAGAAGACATGGAGTCAGCGTGGTTCACTGATGGATCAGCCATAGTCACCTCGTATGGACGCAAGTGGACAGCAGCAGCCTACAACCCAAGTACAGACACAGTCCTGCAGGAAACCGGAATTGGAGGGTCCAGTCAGTATGCAGAGTTGAAAGCTGTGGTGATGACTCTTCAGGAGGATCCTTCTTCCCATGTCACTATCTACACTGACAGCTGGGCGGTTTTTAAAGGACTGACAACTTGGATGCCCACGTGGAAGTCTATAGGCTGTTCATTTGATAGGCATTTTGCTTGTTATAGAGATCTGTCAGTCTTGTATTGTATTCCTAATATTGTAATAGTTTTTGTATGTACAGCATCTTTGTATAGTAAAGCACATTTACACACTGCAGAAATCTCAGCTTCCTTGCTATACCACAGAGTATAGGGGTGTCCCTGAATGGCAGTTTATAAATGTGGTCACCCTAGATACCAGTGTTGTGGCGTGAACAGGGCACAGAGATTTGGGTGCTTGCAGAGACATATGCAGAAAAATGCACGTTCCTGCACATGGTAAGAACCAGCCCTCAGGACTGTATGCATTCCAGGGCCTATTTCTAGAACACATGGCTGTTCCAAAAGTTACATTTCTATTAACTTTAAAACCACTGCACAGATCAGGTAAAGATTAAAATGTTTGTTTTTAAAAAAAAAAAAAAAAACAAGACAAACAAAAAAAGCCTTTAATATCACTTTAACTCTAGAATAAAATGTCTGAATCTACCTCTTGCATTTGGATATCGCTTCAGAGGCGATTACCAGGCAGTCAGGAGGTGAAGCAACGCCTCCTCACCACCTATTTTAAACCCATTTTTACCAAGAAAGGTGCGGCAGCCACATGCAATACACAGGGGTTTTGGGGTGTGTGCAGCAGTTCCCCATTTGCTTGAATGTGCTGAGTTCAGCGGCTTGCCACCTGCCGATTGCTGCACGTTGGGTAGAATTTGCAAAGCATCGCAACTGCAGCAGAAGGGGAAGGTAAAAACGTGGCTCAAACTGTGCAGTTTTATTTCTCTCCAACTGCACATCTAAAATGACTCCTAACTGTGCAAGAACGTGTGTATTACAAACATCACACCACATACAAGTACACTTCCAGGTTTTCCTTTGTAAGGAACCAGAAAGGGATCTTTGAAAAGAAGTTCTAGAACATTGAAAAACTACGATAAACAGATTATGAAACAGCTGCAGCGTATTTCATGTGCTGACACCTCGGAACTATTCTGAATCAACAAGGAACAATTTTAATAAACCTCTGGAAAGAACATTAATCTCATCTCATTAATAAGGAAAACATTTTCCACTGCACTTCCCAAATTAAATATGTTCCTGATTAACTCAGCGTTTGAAAAAGGTGAAATAGATTTGTTTGTGGCGGCCTCCAATTAAAGGAGGATTATGGTAAACATCTGAGCAGCACACAATTATTACAGATGGTTAAAACAGAAGATCACCAAGAAAAGTCATACTAACAGCCTGTCATTAAGGCATGACCTATAAAGGCTTTGTATATTCAAGAGCAGCTCTCCCCATGAAAGAAGAAATGATGGCAAACAGGATTCTCACTCTCACAATTGTAAGTTAGATTATTAAAGTCATAGTAAACTTACAGGGAAAAAAATAAGAAAAGAACTTCAGCTTCATCCCTGCAAGGTAAAGGCATAATGTGCTAGTATTCCTTCTATTCCTTCCGGGTTCACAGGCTGTGGCCACCTGAATGGCTGTGCCGCGATGATGTCACTCCCGCAAGCACACAGCTCTGAAGGAATGGTACGGGTATGCGCCGGCCTCACCGGCTGCTATTCACTGGAATATCTCCTAAATGGTGTACGTTTAAGAGATATTCATTTTACCTACAGGTAAGCTTAATTATAAGTAAAAATCACAGAAGGGAGTTTACTACCACTTTAACTGTGCCTGGGAACAGGGAGAGCTCCTTGAAGATACCCTATAACCTCACTGAGAAAAAGAACTTGCATGTTTCCACAAAAAAAAAAAAAAAACCCAAAAAACATGATTTAACCATCTGAGCCCCTGCATGACCAGGTCATTTTTTTGCTATTCGGCACTGCGCTACTTTAACCACTTCAGTCCCGGAAGGATTTAGCCCCTTAATGACCAGGTCATTTTTTGCGATATGGCACTGTACTCAAACAAAATTGACGTCCTTGTTTTCCCACAAATAGAGCTTTCTTTTGGTGGCATTTGATCACCTCTGCGTTTTTTATTATTTGCGCTATAAACAAGAAAAAAGCAACAATTTTGAAGAAAAGAAAAAAAACTACTGTATTTTTTACTTTCTGCTATAATACAAATCCAGAAAAAAATAAATAAAAATGATTAGATATATATATATATAAATAAACAAATGCATGCATCAGTTTAGGCCAATATGTATTCTTCTACATATTTTTGGTAAAAAAAAAATCCCAATATGCATATATTGATTGGTTTGCGCAAAAGTTATAGCGTCTACCAAATAGGGGATAGATTTATGTCATTTAAAAAAATTTTTTTTTACTAGTAATGGCGGCAATCAGTGCTTTTTAGCGGGACTGCGACATTGCGGTGGAAAGATCGGACACCTAACTGACATTTTACACTTTTTTGGGAACCAGTGACATTATTACAGTGATCAGTGCTAAAAATATGCACACATTGTACTAAAGACACTGGCAGGGAAGGGGTTAACATCAGGGGCGATCAAGGGGTTAACTGTGTTCCCAGTTTGTGATTACTAACTGTATGGGAGACTGTGTGACTGTTTTATCTCTGCGGAGAACGATCACATAGTGTCCGCCGGACCCCCCTGGCTGCCCCTCTGGCCAATCAAAGCACACGCGTGCATGCCGGCGAGGCCCCGAAAGCTGGTGCACGACCACTTTTTGGAAAGTAGACAGTCCAAGGTATTAAGAGGCATGGTGAGTTTTTTGAAATTTTAATTTTTGTCTCAATTTTTGGTTAATTAAAATGGAAGATTTTTCTTTTTTCACAACTTTTTTTTTTTTTTTTAACACATACTGTCACCAGTGCAGCAAAGTGTCATCATATAACGGATTTGGCAGTAATCAGGGATACTGACTGCTGACAAAAAAAAAATAATAATATTTTTTTACTCAAATTTTTAAACTTAATTTTTTCCTTTTTTACTATTTTTTTTTCCATCAGACTAGTTCAGTGTCACCATAGGGTGACAGGGGTGACTAGGGATTTTTTTTTACACTCCGATTGCTGCTACAGTGATTATCACTGACAGAAATCGTTTAAATGGTCATTAATGGATTACATACATAACAGCTGGGCTTAGTGTTGACATGCTGTGATTGGCTATAGCTAATCACAAAGTATAGGGCAGGGATATGCAATTAGCGGACCTCCAGATGTTGCAAAACTACAAGTCCCATCATGCCTCTGCCTCTGGGTGTCATGCTTGTGGCTGTCAGTCTTGCTATGCCTCATGGGACTTGTAGTTCTGCAACAGCTGGAAGTCCGCTAATTGCATATCCCTGGTATAGGATGCTGTGACAGGCCCAGGCACCATGTGATAGCTGTTGGCCAATTACAGCATCACTCTACAGCAGTTCTCAACTCCAGTCCTCAAGGAGCACCAACAGGTCATGTTTTCAGGATTTCCCTCAGATGAAACGACTGTGGTAATTAATAAGGCAGTGAAACTGATCAAATCACCTGTGCAAAATAATGGCGAGCCTGAAAACATGACCTGTTGGGGCACCTTGAGAACTGGGGTTGAGAAACACTGCTCCTGCAGGAATCACGCTGCTACCAATGAAATATATTCATAACAGCTTTGTTGATATTGTGATCATTATGATCTCCCACCCGCTTAATGCGGCCAGGAACCATAATAAGCTGTGTCCTGTGGACAGGGCGGTTAGGGGAGGGGCACGTCTGTGCGCATATGCCAGGCAATGAATATTTATGGTGCTGAGCCTGGTCGTGCCACCCGTCCACACTAAAAGTACTGTGGGACAGCAAGTGGTTAAACAAAGTGTCAGTTGGAGCAGAGAGTTAGTGCACAAAAAATGTAAGCATAGAGGGAACAGATTATAATATATTAGATAGTGTAAAGGGAGTTTTGTCAGTTGTCCGATTGGCAGAGGTGTCCAGAGTGAGGTGTCTAATAGGTGGGAGTTGTCAGTTTTGTATAAATAAAACACATTTTGTGGCTTAAAGTGGCTGTAAAACCTTACATATACCCAGAGAAGTGACTAGCTGAAGGTGACACACAGATGAAACAAATCCTCGTACGTAAGTTATACCTGTTCACAGTGGCGGCTTCTCTTTTTGGGGGGTGGCAAACATGCACCAACCCACCCCCCCCGGGCGGCATGGCACTGACCACCTGCGGCACTGATCACCAGCTGGACCACCCGCGGGTGGTCCAGCGGCACTTAGCCGCTGTGTGGCGGGGCTCTCCTCCATTGGCGCGGCTGTCCTTCTCCTCTCCTCCAGTGCGGGCAGCGGTGGCTCCAGTGTCCACTCCTCAGGCTTCCTACCCTGTGTGTCTCCTCTTCCGCCAAAGCACTAGGCATCCAATAGGGTCGCCTGGCACTTTGGCCAATCAGGAAACAGGTCTCACAGACCTGCCTCCTTATTGGCAGGGAGGAACTGTAATTGGACCATAGCTAAAATTAATTTGCCATCATCACACAACAGGGTGGGATCAGGATGCAGTTTTTTGCGCCCCGAGCCCATCCTATTTTGAAGCCTATTAGAGCCTCTGGCTCTAATCACGTGGTTCAAAATACACCCCCCCGCCTATCCCCGCCATAGTAATTCATGTGTCCGGCATACTGAAAAGGGCCAGGCACATGGATAGGGAGGGCGGTGGAGGTTTTGGGGGGGGGGGGGCGGTGCTCGTGTGTCCACAATGCATGGGCTGCCACTGCCTGTTCGTCTACAGCCATCTCTCCTCTACAGCGACTTAAAGTGCATGATTTATACAGCTTGTCTGTGCTTTCAGTTGGTGGGGGGCAGGGAGCTGAAGTTTACACTCTGCAGATCTCAGTGAGAACTCTGAGAGCTAAGGGGAGCTGAGGGGAGGGGGGGGAGGGGAGGGGGGGAAGGCCCCCCCCTTTCCTCCTTTTAAATAGCACACAGGAACAGAGCTGAGGCTGTCAATCACAGGCTTTTTATTTTAAAAAGAAAAGAATGTCCGTTCCCCCCCTATTCACACTTGCCTAGGTGGATGCAGCATCGGTCTGATGCTGCATCTGTCCCCCTGCCGCCTCTTCACTGAGAGCCGAGCCACCGAACATCGCCAATGGCTCGTTCTCTCGCCTCCCGAGCGGAGAGCTGCTGCCTGTCAATCAGCAGCTCTCCTGCTCTGCTTCTCCATGCTCACTGGAGCGCCGAGCTGTGGAGGAGCGGGGAGCGGCCGTCTCAGCGGCTCGCTGAGACTGCCATCAGTCCAGGTAGCTGGTGGATCCAGACTTCCTAAGTCGGGATGACGCGCTGCCTCGACTGATTGCAGTGACGTCAGCCAAGAGCGGACTTCAGAGCGATTTCCGCTGAAAACGGGTCACAGGAGTGCAAAACGAATTGCACTCTTGTGACTCATAGGAGAAGCCCAGCCTAAAAAGCTCAGGCTGGACTTCTCCTTTAATCCTTTTTTGCACTTCATCGGATTCCTTAAGCCCCCCCCCACCCCCACAAAAACCCCACAGAGGATCAAGGATGCGAGATGGATTTTGTATAAGCTGAAACTTAAGGTCATTTTCAAGGCTTTGTCCTTGAATATAAGAGACTATAAAGCTCCGATTACACTAGTGTGACTTGTCAAACAACTTTAGACAAAGTCGCATGGCAAGTTGCAGTCCAGTGATTTCAATGGCACCTATTCCAATCTATGCGACTTTGATACAACTTTCTTATGACTTAAGTGCCAGAGAGTGTAAAGTTTCATGAAAGTCGCACTCGGAGTTGCACTAGTGTAAACTGAGCCTTACTGGTACTTTAACCCCTTCATGTCAGCAGTACACATATATGGGGCCTCCCAGTGAGTGGGTCTAACGCCAAGTGGCCGCATATATGTGTACCAGAATGTAAACAGTGCTGTGCCGAGAGCACACGCCCTGCATGTTGCCAGCAGTTACCAGTAGCCAACGGAAAGCTCCCAATCCCTACTTGCAGTCAGGAGCTTTCTGATCGTGTGACTGCTGTGACAGCCAATCACGGTGGTCAAGTGATCAGAAACCCAGCCTCCTAGCTTTAGAAACCTCTTAAAAGGGCAGGGAGGCGTTAAGAGACTATCAAGGCCATTTTTTGCCAGGACTCCATCTTCTAGCTTACAGACTGACACATATATCTCATCTCCCTTCATGTAGCGGGATATGGACATTTGCAATTCAGTTGCCATAACCTTTCCTCTATGTTTGTGGCTCCCTGGTGGGGCTTTCTGGTCTGTGACAGCCACCCAGTATCTTTTGGATGAAATCATATACCTGCCTTGCGCTTGGGTCACCCTCTGAGAATTAGGGTGCTTACTGAATCCTCTAGAGACAAGTTCTTTATATTCATTCAACCCTCTCTAACTGCACCCTCTAAGCCCCTGAGGAAGCTGATACAGAAAAATGCATCAGTACAAGTTATCCTTTACCATGTGTGGAAATAATTTTTGATGGCTTTGTCCTTGAATATAAGAGACTGTATTGAATATCCATAGATTTCACTATCTGTGGTACTAAAATGCATTCCAGAAAAAATCAGGCGGTTTGTGTTGCAACTCTAAATTAAGTCAATTTTAGGACTGGATGAACAGAAATAAGAATCCGTTGGCAGGTAAAACCGTTCCCTCCCATATTTTTATTTCAACTGTGTATTTAGCCATTTGTCTGAAGTTCAGGTTTACAGCTTACACTATTCACCCCACACAAAGCCTTAGCCCATCGCTAATCTTTCCCAGTAAGATAGAACTACAGAGTAAACTAGACCTGAAAGATTTCGGGGTTGCTTTAGGAAAAGCAAATAAGCTATTCACTTTGCAATGGAACTTTCCCTTAGTTTAGTGGGGAATGTGGGGAAAATTCACTTTGCAAAGGAATACCCAATCACATGCATAGAAAAAAATAAAAAAAATAGTCTGCTTGTACATAATTGGAAGATGGAAGTCAGCAGGACTTCAAATCATTTACTAAGCGATGGGAAATTTTGCAAAATGAACAAGCCATTTGCTTTTAGTAAATTAACCCCTTTGGCTAAAGTCAGTGCCAGCACTAGGCTAGGAATGATATTCTAAATGAGGAATTTAAAAGGTTTAGCACTTCCATGACAGACCCTACAAGCCAGCTGTTTTTATAGCAGTTCTAAGTCTACAGAATCAGACAGCTGCTTGGATTTTTCTTTTGAAACACATCTCCATCCCAAAAGCCTTCTGAGATCAATGAGCTCCTGAGGCTGGAACTAGACTGTACCACAAACAAATGAACAGCGTACGGTTACAGAGTGGGGGCACCTCAAAAGCACAGAGAAACATCTCATCCACAGGGGTCTGAAAGAATGTAGTCCTAGAACATAAAGGGGCTCCCATGTATTTAAAAAAAACACTGCTGTATACACCGAGTATAAAAAAAGTCTCCACACATAAAAGAAATGTGTCAGCATGATAAAACAATGAGCATGTTGCCCCCCTGCCTATAGTGCCAGGCCTATAGCTGGGTACACACTGTCCAAAAATCAGCCAGTTAAGCAGGAACTGGCCAACTTTCAGTCAGTGTGTACAGCAGTCTGTCCAACAGAAGCCGGTCTAATGTCCAGCTTTTGTTAAAAGGCCATACTGGAAAACTAGCATCTGATCAGCATTCGCAACCAATGGCTGCAAGTGCTGATCAGTGTATTCTGGTGGTGGTGGTGGCAGGGGTCAGAATACAATAGCACAGCGGGTGAGATTACTGCACCAACATTACTTATGTTGGTATGGCAAACAGTCAGTTTCTTTTCAAAACTAAAACAAACTGGCGTTGTACCAGGTTTAAGCTGGCCACGGGTTGCAGAAAAGAACATAGCTCGATTCCCCCATCAATATGTTTATTGTTGATGGGAGAATCCATCCTGTGGAGCCATTGTGTTCTCCAGTTGGGAGGGGGGAGAACACAGTAATTATTGCTATCAGCTATAATATCCGCTAGCAATATTTGCATGTAAAATCTGTAGGGCTGGTTGTACCCAAGTCAATAGATTAACTTGGGTACATTCAGCCTTCCCATACATGGCCCAAAGCTCAGTTGGTTCCTACTGAGCTGGCCGAGATTGTAAACTTCTATGGACGGCTTTAAGAAAAGTTTACACAAATTAGAGTCTGAGCCATTTTTTGCCGGTTTTGATAACCAATATTAAATCATAACCAAGGTAGAAATACAGCCAAAAGTTTTCCTTCCTTTGTTTTTGGTCGAAAAGAGATAGGTTAGAACTAGGACTAATGCCGCGTACACATAAGTGGACTTTCCGGCAGACCAGACTCCGTCAGACAATTTGATCGTGTATGGGCTCCAGCGGACTATTTTTTCCCAAAAGTCCGACGGACCTAGAAATAAAACATGTTTCAAATCTTTCAGACGGACTCGAGTCCGGTCAAAAATCCGCTCGTCTGTATGCTAGTCAGACAGACTAAAACCGAAGCTAGGGCAGCTATTGGCTACTGGCCATCAACTTCCTTATTTTAGTCCGGTCGTACGTCATCACATACGAATCCCTCGGACTTTGGTGTGATCGTGTGTAGGCAAGTTTGTTAGGAAAGTCCGCTCGTGTGTACGCGGCATAAGTGAGGATAAATTCAAAACTGTAAGGCTGCTACCAGACCTGAAGCAGAGAAGATATCTTCCCGTTCTGATGTAAGCGGTCAAAAAGGTAAACACACACCCGCCCCACCCTTTGGTCCCTACTGGGGAATTTTTCATTTTTTCTAAAAAGGTGGATCAAACCTCTAAATTTCACACATTGACAACAGAGGACAATTCTCAATGCAGAGATATGAACAGTAATGTCTGCTATCTTATACTTCGATGCTTTACTATTTTCCATTTTTCAAAGCCATAACCACCCTCAGACTATAAACATTTAATAAGAATAGATTAAACTGATCCACTAGTATTTTGAATCAGTCTATATCAACAAATTGATAAAGGCCACTACTGTACCAAGTTTGCAATGCTACATCAAGTATTATATCACGCTTAGGGAGCATTCACTAAAGCAAGCTGAGCAAATTACAAGGCTGCTGGTGTGCGCTGGGAGGAAACAACTTTGATGCACTGATCATGAAACATCACACGGTTTACTTTTTCCTTTTTTAGAACCGTAGTCTGCACTGCGACCCACTGCACTGAAAAAAGTACTGTGTGCCATACACTCTTTTTTGGTGCACACCACCGCATAACAGTGGTGTAAACTGCCCCCATAGGGCTTTTTGCTGTGTTTGTGTTAGAGCTGCGTTGGGTAAGGCTGCCCAGTGCAGTCCTTGTACGCTTGGTGAACAATCCCTTAAGGCCCACTGAAGAACTGCTTCATAACTTGGTAAAGAATATAGAAATCTATAATACTTTTCACTGCAGTCACATCAACATATGCCAAACATAAAATAGTTCACAGAAAGCTTACTCACTTGTACTTTAGGAATAGCCACTGGAGAATCCAGAGTGCCACTAAGATCATTCCATTAATCTCACAAATTGAGAAAGCCCATGCAACCCTGTCAAAATGATCAAAAAATACATCCGGAAGGGGACCCGCCTCTGTCTTGGAAGGCACACGTTCATTGACAATGGAAATCATCACTGAGGTGAACATAAAACAGCAAAGTGCATAGAGGAAGGCTAGAAAGGTTTTACTCCATTCATCCGGAAAAGACTGAGAACGGTCCACATCTGGCATAGGAATTTGTATCATTTCCTTGCGGATTCCATTTGGCATTCCATTCTTCTTGGCTTTGCTGGTGAAAGCATGATCGTTCGAATTGATCTCAGCTTTGCTGTAAATATGTCCATTTGCATGCCCATTTTTGTGTTCCTCTATGTGATGTTCGATTTTCAGTGTTTCTATCATCTCCAACAGCTGCCTTCCATTATCAGAAGAGACAAGGGACAGCGGTGGCTTGTAAAAGTCATCTTCTTTTAACCTGAGCAAACCTTGGCCATTAAGGGATTTAAAGTTCTCCAAGTATTCTGGTAGACCTCTGTTGGTTAACCAGTCAGCAACCTCCTTTGGTGACCAGTGGATTACCTCCTTCATTTTCCAATCACAACTATGTGTATGTCAGCTTATTCGAGACAATTGCTCTTGAAGCCAACAAGTCCTCTGTGTAACCTTCTCATCCTGTCACAGGCTTGGCTGTACAGCTCAGATTATGAATCAAACAGGAAAACAATGGATGTTGATAACATTGCATGTCTCCTTTCTTTTGGAGATAAAAGAAGTTACATCACTTGGTCACTGGAAGAGAAATAAATGAAAAGCATAAGTATTTAAAAAAAGTGAAAAATGTTATTTGCAAGAATAAAAGACAATTCCTAAAACAAAGAACCATGCATAAAAAGTAACCAAAATATCCCCAAAAATACATTATATGTAAAAGTTATCATATCCCCCTTAGAGTATAAGCTCCAATGAGCAGGGCCCTCCGATTCCTACTGTATTAAAAATTGTATTGTACTGTCTTGCCCTCATGTTGTCCAGAGCTGCATACACTGTTGTCGCTATAGAAATCCTATAATATAATAATAATCCTAATAATAATAATAATTAAAAACCAGAAGATTTAAGAGGAAAGCATTTACAACCTGCAAACAATAGTAGTCATCTAGTCATAACAGAGTGACCTTCTCATGAGAGGTGCAAGTTGAAATTTTGGCGTATTCACTATGTCCTGTGAACATGCACTGCTGTGTCATGCGTTTCACAGAGCCTGCCTTCTGAACTATAGAAGTGCTGACAGGAGCAGTTTCAGGAGGCAGAGTTAGTACAGGTATCACAATCTGCAGGCAGCAAGGTACCATGGGATATGTAGTCCTTAGAAATTTAAAAGTAAACAGTTGAGGAGAAGCTGCAAAGCATGCAGGGAGTTGTGGAAAGTGATAACCAGCAGACAGGCAGCGCTCACAGAATGAAAGAAGAACATTTCAGGTAAGTTTTTTACTGGATTGTCAAATATAACCATTGCTTGTATTGCTATTACATTGCTGATGTTATAAAATAAAACTTTACGATGTGACCGTTGATTTCCTTAAGGTCCAAGTAAGCTTTTTAACATCTGATTACTTATTACATACTGCAAAAATAAAATAAAAACACTTGTTGAGGGCTGGCTGGAGAAGTCAAGGCAATACTGAACATTTAATCAGTTACCTATTTGTGTTCCTTCCCTATGGATGTAATGGAAGACCGTGTCCCCTGGCTTTTGCAGGATTGCCTTTATCTGCATGTACTATACTTAATAGATCCCGAATTCTTCACAAAAATGTTAAATAGTTCACCCTGGTCAAGCTTATTAAGAGGAAGTCTCTTTTTACAGTCTCAATCACGTTCGGTGGAAATGTTCTTTTTTTATCCCTCTAAACATAACTGGGTGACTGAATTCAATACAGACAAGAATTAAAATATTTTTCATGAAGATGTGAGCTGAAATGGAGTGGTCATCCACAGTGACCAATAATGCATTTTATTTTGTGGTTAAAGTTAATCGAGAAATATGACTGGTTAATAAGAGCAAACATATCTTATGGTTTGTTTTCCTTTCTACAAGTTTTTTAAAATGAGTTAATAACCTCAAAAATATGGTCATTTTACCCCTTGAGGAAACAACTTAATGGTGTTTTTTATTCTTTTTAATATAGTCTAAAAAAAAAACCCAAAAAAAACCCCTATGAGCATCAAGATCTTCATACTTTACGGTGCCACACCTAGTTTAGCAACTAAAGTTGTGGTTACCAGAAACTGAACACAAGAAGGCTTTCTGCAATTAACGCTCCGTGAATAATTCACATATTTTTATTTCAACACTTTGCAGGTTAAATAATTGACTCCGATCTCCGATGTATCTACAAAGCCAGGGGGAATTACCACTCAAGCCAATAAATCACTGTGTGGAAGTGTTGCAGCTTTCATTAGTAAAAGACCAGTTTTTAAATGGGTCTCTGAAGCACTTCAAATGATTAGCAGTGAAGGAGCAGAGAGTCCACAAATCCCCTTATTATGTCAAATTGTTGTCTTTATTCATTGCAGCTGTAAATGTAATCTCTATCGGCCACACTGGGGCTGAGCAGCCATAAGAAGTATAAAGGTGTGTAGGGATTCAGTAAAAATCTAAAAGAAATATGTGAGAATTATTAGGATGGCTTCACACCACTTGTGTTGCATTTATCACAAGCTTACATGCATTTATTGCACCTTGGTTGATATGTTTTTTTTTAAATGTGTTACATTATTGTGCTTTTTTTTTTTAAACCGTATGTAAATCACTAGGCTGAACAAATGCTAGGGGGGCCTAGTGTCTTTTCCTAGTTTTTGAATTCAATAAAGCAGAGTAAACCATGGAATTCCGGAGGCACTGGAGTGCACAGACTGGATCCTAAACTGTACTATAACCACTGACCTACAGGGCACTTTATCCACTTCCTGCCCAGGCCAACTTCTCAGCTTACAGACACTTTGAATGACAATCGTGCTGTCATGCAGCACTGTACCCATATGACATTTATTTTTATTTTTTTTTTATCACCTCTGGGGTTTTCATTTTTTGCTAAACAAATGAAAAAAAAAAATGTTTTTCTTAGTTTCTGTTATAAAATTTTGCAAACAGGTAATTTTTCTCCTTCACTGATGTGCGCTGATGAGGCTGCACTGATAATCAGGACACTGATGATCAGTTTAGAAGTCCCCTTTCAAACTAGCCAGTTACTGGCTCTCTCCTCACGCTGTGACAGCATTCGGAAAGATTCGATAACCGGCATACGTGTTTACATCGTGATCAGCTGTGATTGGACACAGCTGATCACGTGGTAAAGAGCCGCTGTGATTGGCTCTTTACCCCAATCTGTGATCAGCTGTGTGTCCTAAGGATACAGCAATCACAGAGAGCACCAGGTGAGTGGCGCAGCGGGCGCAATCACAGGACGTCACATGACAGCCTCCAAAAACTGTCAGACCATGCTGTAGCTGTCACTTTTCTATCAAGCAGTTGGCATGTGGTTAATCTGTCTAGTACTGGCTCAAATAAATCAAATATCCAAGTTACAAAAAAAAAAAACTGAGAAAAGTGGAGAACTTATACATTCTAACTCACAACTTGTATCTTCTCTGGCTTTTCATTTTTTGGGGGGAGCCTTAAACTCCTCTTTTAAGTAGTTAAAAGATGTATGGGTTTTTTTGTTTTTTTTAATCTTTATACTTAGCTAGGTGGATGCAGCATCAGACTGATGCTGCATCTGTCCCCCGGAGTCTCTGCACTGAGAACCGAGCCACTGAACACTGCCGATGGCTCGGTTCTCACTCCCCCCCCCCGAGTGGAGAGATGCTGCCTGTCAGTCAGCATCTCTCCTGCGCTGATTCTCCGCGCTAATTGGAGCGATGAGCTGTGGAGGGGCGGGGAGCGGCTGTCTCATCGGCTCACTGAGACGGTTATCAGTCAAGGCAGCTGGTCGATCCTGACTTGGGAAGTCAGGATGATGCGCTGCCTCGACTGATAGCAATGACATCAGCGGATAGCAGTGACGTCAGCAGAGAGCGGACTTTAGACTGCTCTCTGACGAAAATGAGTCACAGGAGTGCAAAGCGAATTGCACTCCTGTGACCCATAGGAGAAGCCCAGCCTAAAAAGCTCAGGCTGGACTTCTTTATTAATTTGGAACCACTAAATCAATATGAGGATAGGAGTTGCCTATCTATAAGTTTTCCAGAACAGTCATGTTAAACAATTTATCCCCTTTTGTTCTCAAAAGGCTTCTTAGTGGACAGGTGACACGTAATTCATTCAGGTAGCCATTTTTGAAGTAACCTGTTCACAATGTGTCATATTATCAAGGTAATTGTGCCCATAATTACACGATAACTGCGTCATACAAAAGGTTTGGAAAACAAATCATGTGACCTTTACAGACACCCAATAATTGAGGATAGAATCGAGACAGACAGGTTGTTTTTTCTTGGCCAATCATTACCATCTCCCTGAGGTATGCTGGCATCATAAGCTTCTGCATAGTGCCTAAACATGTTCACTTCTGATCTTGTTAAAGTGATTAAAAAAATAAAAATAAAAACCAAACCTTTACAAATCAAAAACATGTCACACTGCCCTGCACTTTGTAATGGTTTTGTACAGAGTACCCCCAATCCTCCTTTTCTGGGGTCCCCCAACGGCACTCTTGGGTCCTCTCCCCCACCGAGTGCCCCCATAGGAAGCCACTTTACGTGATGCTTGATCCTAAGCCAGGCTGTTTGCATCTATTCAGACACACAGCCCAGCTCAGCTCTGCCCCCACTCTCTGCTGACAGGTTTTGAATGACAGCAGCAGGAGCCAATGGCTCCCGCTGCTCTCACCCAAGCCTCTGACAGCAGTGACTGCAGAGGGGAGCTGCTGCAGAAGTGCAGAGTGCTGGATCCAGATTGGGTTCAGGTGAGTATTTGGGGGGGGGGGGGGGGGTTGGTCTACCACTGTAGAGGAAGCCAAGCATGGCTTCCAGTATTCCTGCCCTCTGGATGTTAATTTAGGAACGGTATCGAGCACTTACCCTTATGCTACCTACTACACAAATATGACCCAGCCAGTGAACAAAAATTAGAACATAAACAGGTGTTGTACGAACATGCAGGTTCACATCAGTGAACTTTCATCTTTTTGCATTTGTAAGAAGAAGGACTGAAGTGCCGGCTGGTTTAAAGAAAACCGTAGACACTCCTTAGTCAACCCACTACATGGTAGATTAGTGGAGGAGCTAACACACACACACAAAACTTTCCCCAATGCAACATTCCCTATTGTCTATAAGTACCCATAGCCCATCCATAGACATCTAATAGCAAGTGTTTGATTTCAACTCAAAAAGAGTCTTCCATCTTCAATGCATCATTTTGGTTTTATCTGGGTTCGAAGGATGTGCTTTTTTTCCAGCGAACAATAATTCTGGTAGATGGGCAAGATGGTAAAGAAAGATGGTTGAGGTGAAAATGACTGGTGAATGCTGCACCCCGACTAAACAGCCTCTGAAGTTTTCGGTTATCACTCACAGATGTTCCAGTCTTTGGAAACACCCACCATTCAAAGACCGTGGGCTCAATTCACTAACAAATATCTCATCTCATTGAATCACGTGACACACTTTCTCCGATTATCTCATGAGTTGCTGAAAGTATCAAGTCATTATCACTTCATGAGTGATTTACCTCACAAACCAAAAACATGGGAGGTAAACAATTCATAAAACAGCGTTAAAGTCAATTCACTAAGGAAATAAATACATACATGAGTTAAATAAGCAGTGGTCGAGGCATGAGGTATTTAAAGGGTAAGTCCACCTTTACAGCAAAATCTGTAAAGGTAAACTTACACAGGGCCCCCTCCTCAACCCGCCAATCCCACTCACCTGCATGGAGGCGATCACCCGTTCTGAGCCCCGGTATAGCCGCCTCACAGCTCCGGGGCTTAGAAATTCCCCGAGGTTAATCTCCTAAATTTACCCTATCAGGAGTTACGTTTAGGAGCATTCTAATTGGTTGGCGCCATCACATGGGCAGCATCGACCAATCAGAACCTGCGTAGCCTATCCTCTCAGTGGGGAAGAAGAGGAGAGAAAGCTGAGAGGATTTCTAAGCGCCAGAGCCGTGAGGAGGCTATACCGGGGCTCAGAACGGGAGATCGCCGCCATGCAGGTCAGCGGGACTGGGGGGGTCAAGGAGGGGGTTCTGTGTAAATTCACCTTACAGATTTTTAAGGAATGTAGAAATAGAAGACAATTTTGAGTAGTTTCTACCTTTCTGGATCAGTTTCTCGACAGTAATGCATAGAAACCTGAATATGGAAAAACACAGAATCATTGGGGCAGATTTACTTAAAGTATAACTTAAGACAAAACTTTTTTTTTTTTTTTTTTAGTTTTGGATAGAGTGGATATGGATTAGATGTCCTGTTTTTTATTGCGGTTTGTGCCCCCCCGTTAAGGAGATTCACAATTTCTATTTGTCCTGTTTACTATTATCACTGAAGGTGAAAGAAAATCACAAATTTTGGGTTGCCCCAGAAAAGTAATAGAAGGGAACTCTTCCAATGGGGCACTGGTTCTGGTGTCCTGGGGGTCCCCAAGGGAATTTTTTTTAATTTGTAGGAATGTCCTCACTTCCTGTTTTGGCTATGGGACAGAAGCAAAGACAAATCTCCCCAGTATCAAAGCAGTCTTTTATTGGTGAAAAAAAAGGTATTTATGTATACGAGTGATTTTTTAAAACTATTTTCATTCAATATTTGACATTTATAAAGATATTTTGTATTTACTTAATTTAACTTGGTGTTTTTGATATGCCACATGTGTCCTGTGGTGACACCGCTGTGGATATTTCACCGGCGTTCACCAGTGACACATTACACTCTTTATTCGATATAGGGGAGACTTAGGCAAAATGGCGGATTCACCTCCGCCCCTCCGCAGTCACCCATTTCCTTGATTGACTCCAGGTTAATGGTTGCCGGATGATCACTCCCTATATACCATCTAAGTATAGACCCAAGCAAAATGGCGGACACAGCATTGTAACATCTATACCATTCATTTCTATGTCCGGCTTCGGGAAAATGGCCGCCAGACGCCCATTATTCACAGACTATTTAAGTCACTGTACCCTTTACCCTGTGTTATCCACTGTTATCACATGTCTCCTGTGGTGACACCGCAGTGGATATTTCACCTGCGTTCACCAGTGACACATTACACTCTTTATTCGATATAGGGGAGACTTAGGCAAAATGGCGGATTCACCTCCGCAGTCACCCATTTCCTTGATTGACTCCAGGTTAATGGTTGCCGAATGATCACTCCCTATATACCATCTAAGTATAGACCCAAGCAAAATGGCGGACACAGCATTGTAACATCTATACCATTCATTTTTATGGCCGGCTTCGGGAAAATGGCCGCCAGACGCCCATTATTCACAGACTATTTAAGTCACTGTACCCTTTACCCTGTGTTATCCCCTGATAAAGTCACGTGACGTGACGATATGCGTCGGGATTGGAGCACTGGGTACACACATAGTCTGACAGCAGGAGACGAGCTCGCCGCTCGTGGATGTTTTAATCTGTTACAGCATTTTCATGTGAGTTTATTCTTTAACTATTTAATAAATTGGTTTATTACTGTACTGGATTACGCTATATGCATATTCTTTTACACTTTATACCAACTTCTACAGAGTCCATCGGATAAGCGCTGGGAGCAGGAGCTGAACGAGGCTGCCACACTGGGGACATACGAACTCGGCGTTCGTTGGATTGATGCCTATGCTCTTTACCTCTAAGTGAGTGTGCACTGCTCGTTCCGTTCCTGTTCCAACACAGCTTTTGCGGTATCACGCTATATATACCCTTATGTTTTCTCTCGCATGATCCTTCATACCCATTCATGTGCGTCTTCAAACAACATATGAGATACCATTCAAATCGATTCTATTAAACCATCATCTTTATCTGTGGTCTGCGTTTATGCTGTACACCTTACAGCTGTGAGGTGAGCTGCTTGCAGACACAGAGGTGATATCACTGAAGATTGTATCCCATACACGTTCCTTTGGTGGTGGAAGCGTTTTTTCTTTTTTTTATTGTTTATTTTGGGACTTTCTAGCCCATGTTGATGTATACATGATACACTGATTTACCAGCGTTTGGACTGTCACTATTTTCTTTTTAACCACTCACCGTGGTTTGGTTTATTCAACTGTTATTGCACTTATCACTGTTTTATTTGGTCTTTATCATATGTATTATCCACTACCACTGTGTATGATTTTTTTAGTTCACCAGCATTTTTGATCTACACTCTCCCCCCCCCCCCCCCCCTTTTCACAGCGCGAACACCATTATTATTCACACTTCCATTTGACTGGTATTCTACTCATCTTTTTTCTTTTGTATTAATACATATGCTACAGGGACCACACTGGCTTAGTTGGTACATTTCTACAGTTTAAATCATTTCATCTCTTTATTAGCAATAAAACCTGAAGGGGTTCTAATCCTTCTCCACTGTCAGGAGATAACATTTTTAGTAGCTTTTTTGTGAATTTAATTAAACAATGTTTTTTTTAAAAAAAATTGGTTATTTTATCTCAGATTTTAAGAGTAAAATAATTCTTTGTGAATTGAGCCCTGCATCTGTTGGAGAAAGGTGGTCACACTTCTATTGGCTGAAGTAAATGGAAGCTATGGCACACATCTTAGGGTGCAAGTACCGTGCCCTAGCACATTTACCCCCCCCTATTTAAGTTTGATCGATATGTATTTGTACTAGTTCAGCATACTGCGTCCTGGCCTGCTTACAATTTGGGATTTACTTTCACTTTCACTCTCGGACAGATTGCAATAAGGAACCTGACAGATGTTCTATTTCTGCTCCATTCTATCAAAAAATAAATAAAAAAAGGGGGTGGTTGCCTTTAAAACTAAAATGCAAAACCCCCCTTGATATGCCACGTGTCCTATGAAAGCGCCGTCAATTTACGCAGTGCTTTTCATATACATTGTACATTCACATCATTCTCTGCCATCAAAGAGCTTATCATCTAATGACCCCAACTCACATTCATGCATACACATACAAGGGCCAATTTAGAGAGGATCCTATTCACCTACCAGCATGTCTTTTGAGTGTGGGAGGAAACCCATCCAGGCACAGGGAGAGCATGCAAACTCCAGGCTGGTAGTGTCCTGCTTGGGATTCGAACCAGCGAGTCTTTTTCTGCTAGGAGAAAGTGCTAACCACTACTTATCTACAGTATTAGATACCTATATCTAGTCATATACAGTACAGGATGCGTAGGGCCGGCTCCTAGTTCTGGGTTAGGTTTACCAAGGCCTGCATGTAATATCAATTGTTTACCAGAATCTGTTTTTAGAACTTAACCTACAAGAAATAAGAAGATACTCAGATTTGTTTCCAATAATATTCTGTTCCTCAGTTCTTCAATGAAAACCATCCAAAAACACACAATGCAGCTCAGCCCATGTAATTCCTATAAAAGCATTTTGCAGCTGAAGAAAATTAAATCACGCACAATGTATCTTACTTGGTCAACGACCAGAGTTCTGCTTTACCTGGTCTTCCATAGGTCTCCTATAAGAGCTCTCCTGGTAGATACAATGACATCTGCAGGCCTGGCTGCCTGACACCATTAGTGAGAGTCTTCTGTCTGCTCTCCCTGCCAGCAGTTTGGGATGAGTTTATCTGCTCTATTCAAATCAGCGACAGCATCCTGTATCAATTAGCTCATTACACTGAAACAAAATAGAAGCGCTAACAAGCTGGGTAGTCGCTCCAAACAAATGAGTGACGCTTGGATCACTAATGTGCTGACACTCATTTATTCGTGTAAAATATGTCACAGAACATTAACCATTAACAAAGGCAGATTCCATGCTGCACACCGCGCCGGTCTCAAGCGAGGACCGCCTTCATCAAATTCATACAATGTTGTCACAACAGCCTAGATCACCACAATCAGACCACTTCTCCTGTGACCCACCTCAGCCTAGTTCACCACAATCAGACCACTTCTACTGTGACCCACCTCAGCCAAGTTCACCACAATCAGACCACTTCTACTGTGAGCCACCTCAGCCTAGTTCACCACAATCAGACCACTGCTCCTGTGACCCACCTCAGCCTAGTTCACCAAATCAGACCACTGCTCCTGTGACCCACCTCAGCCAAGTTAACCACAATCAGACCACTTCTACTGTGACCCACCTTAGCCAAGTTCACCACAATCAGACCACTTCAACTGTGACCCACCTAAGCCTAGTTCACCACAATCAGACCACTGCTCCTGTGACCCACCTCAGCCAAGTTAACCACAATCAGACCACTTCTACTGTGACCCACCTCAGCCTAGTTCACCACAATCAGACCACTGCTCCTGTGACCCACCTCAGCCAAGTTCACCACAATCAGACCACTTCTCCTGTGACCCACCTCAGCCTAGTTCACCACAATCAGACCACTGCTCCTGTGACCCACCTCAGCCAAGTTCACCACAATCAGACCACTTCTCCTGTGACCCACCTCAGCCTAGTTCACCACAATCAGACCACTGCTCCTGTGACCCACCTCAGCCAAGTTCACCACAATCAGACCACTTCTACTGTGACCCACCTCAGCCTAGTTCACCAAATCAGACCACTTCTACTGTGACCCACCTCAGCCTAGCTCAACACAATCAGACCACTGCTCCTGTGACCCACCTCAGCCTAGTTCACCACAATCAGACCACTTCTCCCATGACCCACCTTAGCCTAGTTCACCACAATCAAACCACTTCTCCCGTGACCCACCTCAGCCTAGTTCACCACAATCAGACCACTTCTCCCGTGACCCACCTTAGCCTAGTTCACCACAATCAGACCACTTCCACTGTGCCCCACCTCAGCCTAGTTCACCACAATCAGACCACTTCTCCCGTGACCCACCTCAGCCTAGTTCACCACAATCAGACCACTTCTACTGTGACCCACCTCAGGAAGGATGTATATAAAACATGAAATGTTAGATTTCTGAGTTTACATCTGAAATCACTGCCATTCCAGTACAGCTATTAGTTTAAAAAATAACATTAGAATGGTCAAAATTGTACGGATCTGGTAAAATGTATTGCGTGGGCCAAGCTGAATGTCAACCTGGCTCCTACAGACACTTGATAAACTGGAAATCTGGATGAAATGGAGGTGCCTTTTATTTGTCTGCACACCTTTATATGTGTAAATTAGTGCCCAATGAATCCTATTCTGCAGTTCCAGGTTCTGTTCAGAAAGTACTACCCTGCCTATTCCCATTCCTCAAACCACCATTCCAACAGAGGGGTGCAAGAGAAGTACAACAGGGCTCTTTAGGGCTCCTAGGGGGCCTGTCATATTTAGTGATCTGCATTTTTATGCACAGGTCACACCAAGACCCCTTTCACAATGATGGCCTGTGCCGTTAGCGCTCAAGCGATTTTAGCGGTGCTTTTCAGCCACTAGCAGTTTTTACCAAAAAAATAAATAAAAAGTTAAACTCCAGTTTTGTGGCACTTTTAACGCGCTTTTAAGGCACTTTGGAAGCACTGCCCATTCATTGCAATGGGCAGAGCGTTTTGGGAGCTCTAAATACAGTGCTCCCAACCCGCCACATAGATGCTGCTTGCAGGACTTTTCATAAAGTCCCGCAAGCGCACAGCCCCAGTGTGAAAATGAATTTGAGCCTTAATGAAATTAGCCGGTTTTCAGATGCCATTTCTAGCACTAAAGCGCCTGAAAACCGCCTCGGTGTGAAAGGGGTCTAAAACACCGCAACCGTGTGCATCAAAAACATTAAAGCAAAAAAAAAAAAAAAGCTGCAGTTGGCACTTTTAGAAAAGTAATACTCAGCAGTGGTCAAATCATGATAGGAGCCGGCTAACAATTTTAAGGCAAAAGGAATAATAATATCAATCTATTCACCAGATAATCACATCAACAAATTCAAACAATACTAACAGTGCAAACTCGTCTTTTATTCTCATGAATCGAAAACATATTTTTCTAACTAAGCAGGGCAAGTACATTAAATCTAATGACTTAAAAGCATGGCTGGCGCAGGGAGTCTTTGCTCATTTTCTATTGCATTTCCCAGAAACAATTAGAAGAGAAAACCTTTATTGCCAGCATTTAACTGAAAGTTCCCAATCAGTAAACAATCATAGGATAAGCGCTGTAAGTACCAAACAAAAATACACAGCTTGGGCCTACATGTAAGCACTTATAGTACTTGTAATCTCTTCTAAAATATACAGCAGCTCCCTGCCGAAAAATTATTTACAGAAGTCGCCATGACCGAGAAAGGTTTTTCATATCCAGGGAAGATTATTTATTAGAACGTAGTGCTCTTCTACAGACACCCCTCTGCTGAATTTTGGCAGCGGCCATGCTCACTGTATACAGATAATATAATGATCAGGGATCAGTTTTACTATTCTCTTCAACTCTGCTTTCTTCTGTTTTTATTTTAACTACCAGGCACTTACACCCCCTTCCTGCCCGAGCCATTTTTCAGCTTTCAGTGCTGTCGCACTTTGAATGACAATTGCCTTCACTGATGTGCGCTAATGAGGCGGCACTGATAGGCTGAACTGGTGGGCATTGATGAGGTGGCACTTATGGGCACTGATGAGTAGGGGTGCAACGGATCGTCACCGATCAGTGATCCGAACAGTTCAACCTGTTCGGATCGGCACACATGCGCTCCGCGGAGCGCGCCCCTGCCTCAGATTTAGGAAAGGCTTCGGCCTAACTCCGGAGCGGCGCCCATCTTGGTACTCATGTCATAACGCCGGTTCCTCTCTCCCCTCTGTGTACTGATCTGTACAGTGGAGGGGAGAGATCGGATGGCAGCAGTGCCAATACTCTGCCAATACTCTGCCAATACTCTGCCATACCCTGCCAATACTCTGCCAATAGCCCAATACCCTGCCAATACTCTGCCAATACCCTTCCAATACCCTGCCAATAGGCTAATATATTATTACAGTGGGGCAGAAATTGTGGATATTATTACAGTGGGGGACACTGTGGATATTACAGTGGGGGAGATTTTTTTTTGTTGATCCGAACCGTGATTCCTGATCCGAGGAACGATACAAACCGTGAGTTTTTTGATCCGTTGCACCCCTACTGATGAGAAGGCACTAATATGCCACACGTATGGGCATTGATAGGTGGCACTGATGAGCACTGATAGGTGGCACTGGTGGGCATTGATTTACAGCAGTGATGAGCAGCACTGATAGGTGGCACTGATTGCCAGCACTGACTGGCCTCACTAATGGGCACTGATTGGTGGCACTTGTGGCCAGTGGTGGGCATTGATTGCTGCCACCGGTGGGCACTGATAGTTGGCATTGGCGGGCACTGATTGGTAACACTTTTTTTCTTTATTGTAATCAAAGCACTGAAGATCAGTGCCCTGATTACATTCCTACATGTCCCCCTGTCAGGAAATGCCGCTGATCGGCTCTCCTCACCTCACACTGTCAGCGTGAGGCGAGGAGAGCCGATTACTGGCACTTCCTTGTTTACATGTGACCGGCTGTGATTGGACACAGCCGATCACATGGTTAAAGAGCCGTGGACGTGGCTCTTTACAGAGATCGGGGTTGCGCCGCGTCCTGCCCCCGCGAGCGTGAGAGCGGCCGTTCTGTGACACCATCATACAACGTCATCCCAGAACGAGAGCTGCACCACCCCGCCGTCATTTGACGTTGGGGCAGGCAGCAAGCAGTTAATGTAAATCTGCAAGTAGTGTAATGGTACTGATTAGGCTCCAGAACAATCCAAGCACAGAGCATGCCTGAACTCCATTCACTTTAATGAAAAGTCAGCTCGTCTGTTGGAGGACTCTGCACTGAACTAGAGTTCAGCCTAGAGCTGCACGATTAATCCTTAAAAAATTATGATCTCGATTCAACCCCCCCCCCCACGATCTTAATCCAGAATTTCCACGATTCATGTAAACAGTACAGAGCCGTTCTCTGCTCACTCGCTCTGCAAATGAGGTCAGTTTAACCACCTAAAGTGGTTGTAAACCCTGTGAAAAAACAAAACAAACAAAAAACCTGCAAGATAAAGGCATAATGTGCTAGTATGCACCGCATACTAGCTCATTATGAAAAAAAGTACCTTAGAACGAAACCCCGTAGCGGCACCCGGTCACCGCTGAGGGGGCTGATATGTTCCCCCGGCGATACGTCCGGGTTTGAGGGCTCCGGCGCTGTGAGTGACCAGAGCCGCGATGACGAGCCCTCGGTTCCGGCAAAAAGTGTTGAAGTTCCGGCACGATACACTGGCCCTTCAAATCGCATGCGCTGCTGCAAGGTGAATATCTCGAAAGCGGTGCACATTTAGGAGATATTCATTTTACCTACAGACCTTTTATAGGCTTACCTGTAGGTAAAAATAACAAAATGGGGTTTACAACCACTTTAAAAAGACTAAGCCCAAGCCTTTTTCTAACACTTGTTGCATAAAAGTTATTAGAATTTTTTGCTGGAAAAATTACTTAGAACCCCCAAACCTTATAAAATATATATATATATATATATATATATATATATATATATATATATATATATATATATATATATATATATATATATATTTAGCAGAGACCCTAGAGAATAAAATGGTGGCCGTTGCAATATTTTATGTCATACTGTATTTGCGCAGCCATCTTTCAAAAGCAATTTTTTGAGGAAAAAATCTGCTTCCGTGCACTGGAGGGGTATGCGATGCACTCATCTATCAATACAGAACTCCAAAGACCTGTAAAATTTGTTAGTTAATTAAAATACAACTAAGGTTGGAGCACACTGATGATTTTTATTAGCAAGAGACTAATCATTAGCAGTAGTGCTACACACTTGGAACAAATGGCTCTCTATGGAGTGAGGCACACAAACAGCATGTAGTAGTGATTAATCACACACATTCAGCGCATTGTGCAATCATTAACAATTAATCACCACTACATGCCAATTGTGTGCCTCACTCCACAGGGAGCCCTCTGTTCCAAAGGTGTAATAACAGATTGCTACTACTGCAGTTTTTTTTAGTGCACTTGCAATGTTGAAAGGCCTGTTTCACATGGACTTCGGCTTGTGTAACAATGTGATCATCAAGCTTTAGCCTTGGTTCACACTGACAGTGGGACTTAAATCGTGCAAGTTCAGCAGAACTCGCACCATTTAATTCCAGCATGTCAGTCCCGACTTCGGGGCGATTTCAGAGACATCTGTGCGGGTTTCTGCACAGATGTCTATTGAAATCGCACCCCAAAGTCGCCAATAGTCAAAACTACTTTTGGGAATCAGTGTGGTGCTGCAAATGCAGCATCGCACAGATTCGGACGGTGCCATCTCCGGCAATAGCCACCAATTTGGGCTGCGATTTGACATGTCAAATCGCATGCCAAATCGCTGCAATGTGAACCAGGGCTAAATAAAACTGTCAGCAAGCTTCGAACAGCTTTCTCTAGGCCTTTACGCTCCATGCACACTGGGCTTAAAAAAAACTCCAGTTCACTTGGCACGCTTATAGAATGTTTTTTCGCATAAAAGGTTTTTTTTTTGTACAAAGTTTAGACGAGTTTAGGAGAGTTGGAGAGTTATGTTTTTTTCTGCCAGTAAGCTCCAATCAGAAAAGCAAATCAGAAGGTTTTTTTTTTCCTGCCTCTAAGATCCTTTTCACACAGGCAGTTTTCAGGTGTTTTAGCGATAGAAATAGCGCCTGAAAACTGTCTCCCATTCTCTGCAATAGGTGCTTTTCAAACCCGGGCGGCGCTTTTCAGGCGCTTCGGAAGCGCTGCCCATTCATTGCAAAGATGCTGCTTGCAGGACTTTTCCAAACATCCCACAAGCTGCATCTTTGTAATAAATTGGCAGCGCTTCCGAAGTGCCTTAAAAGCGCTTCAAAAGCGCCGCAACACGGGAGGTTTTAATCCCTTCTTTGGGGTTAAAAGCACCCTGCTAGCAGGCAAAAAGTGTCGCAAAAGCGTTGCTTAAACAGCGGTAAAGTGCCGCTAAAACGAACCGCGAACACGGCCCCCCAGTGTGAAAGGGGTCTAAACTTTGAGCTCAAAATATGCCTGTATTTGTCCTAATGTGCATCAACACATAGGAGAACAATGAGCTGCTTCTACAGGCAGAACACAAAACTCCTGTAGAAGCAACGTTTTTCTTTTTGTTTACAAATGATTTTTATTATGTAAAAGGTCAAGGTATAAAACAATTACAATGATGGTACAGGTATGTATAAAATATCTTTAACAGTGAATGCCGTACAGCAGAGATATGCAATTAGCGGACCTCCAGTTGTTGCAAAACTACAAGTTCCATCATGCCTCTGTCTCTGGGTGTCATGCTTGTGGCTGTCAGAGTCTTGCTATGCCTCATGGGACTTGTAGTTCTGCAACAGATGGAGGTCCGCTAATTGCATATCCCTGTTGTACAGGAAATAAAGGATTATGGTTAGTCAGGTGAAAAAATGCTGTGTTATAATCAGGCCAATCAAGTGTATTGTAGTGGAGAGAAGGAAAATCGACAATTGCGTATATGTTAAGAAGAGGAGGTGAAAGAAATAAAATAATTTTTTTTTTCTAAATCAGAGAGGTGGTATCCCAGAGAGTCCATTTTTTTTGATAAAGGGGCATAGAATCATAACGTGTGGTGAATTCTTTCAGTAAGTTTGATGTTCGTCATGCGGTTGAGAATTTGTGGCCAGGGTACCGTAGTGGAGCGCCAATTGAAGGCTATGGCCCAATGAATGGAGCGGAGGAATGTATGGGATTAGGCTTGTGCTAGTCATTGGAATATCCTGTATAGGGGAGAATAGAAGACAGATTTGGGGTGTAAGAGAAATCTTTCTACCGGATATTTTTTCAATGATTATGCTAGCCTTATGCCAAGTGTTTTTTATGTGGGGACAATCTCAAAAGATATGTAAAAGTGTACCCTGAGAGGGGCAACCCCTAAAGCAGAGTGGGGATAGTGAGGGATAACATGAGTTAAATTTAGCGGGGGTAAGATACCATCTATAGAGCAATTTGATGGTCGATTCTCTGATCGAGGTTGTTTTGGTACATTTATGGAGATTTGTAAAAATAGTATCCCATTGATCAAGAGTAAATGAGGTAATTAAATATGATTCCCATTGTAGCATGGGATGTGATTTCTCAGGCATGTTGATCTCATTTAAAAACTTTTATATATTCTGGAGATTAGACCCCTATCACGAGGGGAGGAGATACAAATTTGTTCAAAATGTTTATGGGGGGGGGGGGCGTGTAAGTGAATGATATTTCTGATAGAATTGTCTAATATTTGTATAGTTCTCTAGTTCAGTAGGTGGGAAATCATATTTTGTTTGTAGGCTGGTGAAAGTGATAAATGAATTGTTGTGGGAAAGCGATTTTAAATGTGTTAGGTTATGTGACTTCCAATTCGTTAGAAAGCTTTGATCTTGAGCTCTATCTAGGAGGGGAAAATGAGGGTCACCTAGAAAGGAAGCCAAGGGGGGAATGTCAGAGGATAATTTAAATTTAGAGACTTGTCTGTTTCATAGTTGAAGGGTTTGAGTGACGATAAGGTTTAAGGGTCTTATTTTTTGTGGTGGGATAGTCTTGGACCAGAGAAGTCCTTGTAGATGGTAGGGTAGGATAGATTCTTCCTCGAACCGGAGCCAAGGAATTTGGAGTTAAGGGGCGTACCATTGGGCTAATTGGGTGAATCTGGCTGATAGATAATAAAGCCAAAGGTTAGGAATGCTGAGGCCTCCTTTTATTTGGTGTCTAAACATAAGGGAATAGCTAAATCTGGGTTTCTTGTTTAGCCATATGAATTTGTTGATCTCTCTCTCTCTGTAAAGAATCTAATGCTTTTTTATGTAGAATAAGAGGAAGGGCTCTAAAAAAAAAATAAAAGTTTGGGTAATATCATTTTTACGGCCACTATTCTGCCAGAGAATGAAATCTGGTATGATGACCAAAATTGAAGTAAATTTTTAATACTGTTAAATAAGAGAAGGTAGTTTGCTTGGTATAACGTTTTATACGAAGGTGTAATCTGGATACCTAGATATATAAACTAATCCGCATTCCAGTTGAATGAGAATTTGTCTTTAGGTGAAGATATTAAGGCTGGGGAAATATTGATTGGTAAAGCCAAGCACTTAGATAGATTTACACCCAGACCTGTCAGGTCGTGGAAGATGGCAAGGGTTTTAGTTAGGTTGGGTAGGGAGATGAGAGGGTCGGTTATAAACAGAAGCATGTCATCCGCATAGAGACTTAGCTTGTATTCTTTGGATCCTTTGAAATATCCTAAAATGTCTGTGTTGTTTCTAATAGCGCAGGCAAGGGGTTCTATCGCGAGGGCGAAAAGTAGATGGGAGAGGGGGCAACCCTGTCTAGTACCTTTGGTCAGGGGGAAAAAGTCAGAGTTGTTGCCTGGGAGTTTGATACGTGTTTGTGGGTTGTGATAGAGAGCCTTAAAGCCATGTAGGAATTCATTGTTGATGCCATATTTGGGGAGTAGAGTGTCCAGATATGACCAGGAAATGCTATCAAAAGCTTTCTGTATATCAAGACTAAGTAGTAATGTGGATTTGGAATGTATGTTGGAGTCCTGAATGATATTTGTGGTCAGTCGTATGTTGTCTGTTATTTGTCTGTTAGGAATGAAACCTGTTTGATCAGGATCAACTAATGGGGAGATGACAGCAGATAATCGGTCTGCCAAAATACAGACAAATATTTTTAAGTCGTTGTCATTAACTGATATTGGGCGGTAGTTTTGAGGGGTGGAGTGGTCTTTATTTGATTTGGGTAGAAGGGACAGGTTAGCTAAAAGCATTTCATATGGGAATTGGCTGCCTTGTAAGATATTATTATACAGTTTAGTAAGGTGTGGGGTAATGGTAGAGGCAAATTTTTTACAGTAAGAAGTGGAATAGCTGTCCGGGCCTGGAGCTGTGGATATCTTTAATGTTCTAAAGATTCTGCTTCTATGTCTGTACAAGGGACATTGAGAGGTTCAATTTGGAAAGAGTGGGTAATGTAATGTCGTTAAGCCAGTCCAGGGAAGACTGTTTGGGCGATGATTGTGATGTGGAAAGAAGATTTTTATAGAAGTCTAAGAACAGTTTCATGACTTCTTTGGGATGGGACACTGTATTTCCAGATGGGTACCTTAATTTGTAGGTGTGGGGTGGTTTCATAGATTGATTTAGTTTTCTAGCAAACATGGTGGAATATGAATTGCTGTTGAGTAAGAATCTAGCTTTAGACCATCTGAGGGCCTTTTCGGTGTCCGATGCTAATATGTCTAAAGTAGTGCGTTTCTCTTGAATCTGTTTAAAAAGGTCACTAGATGGGTTTTGGTTGTTTCTGTGATATAAATGGTCTCGATTTTTCGTGAGGGATCTAAAATCTGCAAGTTTGGATTTGTTTTTAATTGAGACAATATTTTTCAGCTGGCTTCTCATTACCGTTTTATGTGCCATCCAGATATTTGTAGGAGACATGTCTGGTTTTACGTTATGTGCAAAGTATTGCTCAACGTGAGATAGAATTTGTTGGTTGATTGATGGATCTGTGAGCAAGGAATCATTTAGTCGCCACGAGTGTGTTGTGTTGGCTAGACCTATGCGTGAAGTGTTAAAGGAGACTATGTGGTGATCAGACCATGGACATGCATGGATATCTGCCTTAGAGGAGTTGGCAAGTAGGATTGGGGTGCAGAAGATGTAATCAAGTCGGGCGAAGCTGTTATGCAGGTGGGAATAGAATGTGTAGGATTTGGATACCTATGTTGTGGGCTCTCCAAGTATCTACTAATTGATGATTATATAGTGATCTGTTCAAAGATTTGGGGAAAGCTTTAGAGGATGGGACAACTTTGCTTCTGTCCAGAGCCTAATGAGTAGCTAAATTGAAGTCACCACCCACTATTAGATGTGCGGAATGATAATTGTCTAAGGTATGAAAAAATTTGTTGAAAAAGTTTGAATGGGCATCATTTGAAGCATATACTGAGGCAATGGTGACAGAACGTCCTTTAATTGAGCCTTTCAAAATCAAAGAAGCAACGTTTTTCAAGTCATGTGTGCATGGAGCCTTACAATGGAAGTTTAGGCAAAAACTAACTCACTGTAATCCTACTCTATGCCACATTCTCCTGTAAAGCAAAAATCACTATTTGCCTGTTTTGCAGCCACTTGGTCCGGTCCCACACTGAGCTGTCAGCGGCGGCTTCACTGTGTAGGAGTGTGCAGGAGAGGCAGTCGACGGCAGATGCCCCATAGTAAGCCTATGGGTCCTGAACACGAGCCTCAGATGACTGTTGAGATGGCTCCCACCATTTTGTTTGGTTTGTTAGGTCTTTGATACTTGCTTTACATGTCTTCTTTCTTCCCCACTTCTCTCCTCTTCTCCTTCCCCCTCTCCCTCTCCCAGGAGCGACCTGCCGCATCATCACCCGCGCCGAGCACACCACCAACCTTGACACCTAAAACATCCCCAGACCTATCCATGGCTGCTTTATAGGTAAGCTCATATAGAGGCCTCTGCTCCCCACACAAGCGTAACAAACTATGGTGGGAATTAAAAATGGTGAAAGACGCAGGTGGTTTTCCTACAGGAGACCCACTTCACACCCCAGTCACTTCCTAAGCTACCCACTCACCTTTTTAATCAGTGGTTCTTCAGCACCTTCTCGATATCTAAATCTAGGGGGACAGCCATTGCAATACACAAGTCTTGCCCCTTCCAGCCCACAGACAATAAAATAGACCCCTTGGGTAGATACGTCTTCCTGAAGGGCAGTATCGATGGACAAACTTATACGTTTGCGACGATCTATGCCCCTAACACCAACCAACTCACCTTCATTGACTCTACTTTGGAGCAACTGGCCGACTTTAGAGAAGGCCTCTTGATCCTGGGGGGAGACTTCAATATTAGCCCAGACCCCCTTGCTCGACACATCCTACGCGAGACCCCCACACTCCTATACATTTCTCAAACACTTTCGCAAGACACTCCAATTTCACCGCATGATAGATAGTTGGAGGGTGCTACACCCCTCACTGAGAGACTTCAGTTACTATTCCAAGGTACATGACGTGTACACACGTGTAGACCACATATATGTAGACCACGCTACCCTGGAGCTCCTGCAATCTGCGTCCATTGGCAACATCACCATCTCTGACCATGCCCCAGTCACCATCGCCATCGCCCTACCATCAGGCACTCATAGGGCCTGGACGTGGAGGCTGAACGAAAAATTTGCTGGACAATGTGGTGGTGGTCGTGAAGGGGGTAACTGACACCTTAACCCACTACTTTAGAGAAGATTCCACGGATGACATCAACGAGGGCGTAGTATAAGAAGCCCATAAAGCAGTGGTCAGGGGAGAGCTGATCTCCCAAGGGTTCAGACTTAAGAAGGCATACCGGGCAGACTTCCAAAGAGTGCACACAGCTCTTCAAAAGGCCGAACTCCAGGATAAGGCAAACGGGGGCCCCCGAGGCACTGAAGAAATTAACTGAGTTGCGGGAACTGTTCCTGTGCCTTTTAGATCGCCAAACCCGTAAACAGTTTAGATACATTTCCCACAAATTTTATGAACAGGGAAATAAATGTGGTCGTATGCTCGCACGGGTACTCAGGAAGAAGCATGCACAGGCATATATACAAAAATTACACTCCTACTCTGGGGAACTGACAATGCAGTCTTCTAAAATTGCTGCGGGGTTTCGAGACTACTACGACAAACTATATAACTTAGACTCTGAGCTTCCACCTAATATACATGACACCAGAGAAAAGGCAGTGCAGGAATACTTGACCTCAGCCAGCGTCCCCCTCACGGAAGACCAATGTTCCACTTTGGAGCTGCCAATTACCCCAACTGAACTTGGTGCAACAGTGGAGTCCTTGCCCAATGGGAAAAGTCCCGGCCCAGATGGGTTTACTAAGGCATACTACAAGACCTTTCTTCCCCATCTAGCGGCACTCATGTGCAAATATTTCAACTCAGTAGCGGGGGGTAAGGTCATCCCCCCAGAGGCACTTTTGGCTCATATCACTGTGATCCTGAAGGAGGGCAAGGAGCCCACTGTCCCCCAAAGCTACTGCCCCATCTCCCTCCTCAATGTGGACATAAAAATCCTGGCAAAAATCTTAGCTAACAAACTTAAACACCTCATGCCTGGGATTGTCTATCCTGACCAAACAGGTTTCATTGCAGGCAGAGATGCTAGGGACAACAGCCTCAGAGCAATCCAACTCGTTCACTGGGCCCGCACCCGCTCAGACCCCCAATCCTACATAATACTATCGACAGATGCGGAAAAAGCTTTTGACCGCGTTGACTGGCCCTATTTGAAAGCAGTACTTAGGTCTCTGGGGCTAGGGCCGCGAATGCTGGCATTGACCATGGCCCTATATTCTATACCTTGCGTGCAGGTTAAGGTGAACAGGACCGTCTTATCCAGCTTCCCAATCAGGAATGGCACGAGACAGGGGTGCCCCCTCTCACCCCTTTT